>BCLF01011755.1:0-16453 GCA_001602275.1 Zoysia japonica | reverse complement strand
CTCAAATTTCATATATGTGACTCACAAATATGTCTAAATGAATCTAATTTATCGAATTGTCCATTACAATATCAAATTCTATTTTGCACCAAAAAATTGATGGAATACTAGAAACAAATTAAAATAACGAATATGAACGCTAAGATTGGAATAAGTGCAGTTGCAGACGCTTGCCGCGAGTTGTCATCTTGCTCCTCGTCCTTGTGCAACTCAAGGGGACCGGAGCAGCTCCTCGGCGTTGAAACTCCAGTCGACCTTGCTGCCAGGGCAGCCAGCGTTGATCCATGAAGCGTCAGAGTAACCGCGAGCCGTTACCGGCGGCGACCGCAAATGGTGGTGCTTCAAGGTCGGACATGAGAACGGTCGTTCAAACATCTCACGTTGCTTGACTGGCGACAGTCGGACGCCCTGTTGTTGACGAATCCTGGCAAGGAGCTGTGACGTCTGTGCGGGTTGCGGTGAGTAGACAGAGGCACCATGATCGTTGCCGAACCTGCTCGGCAGCAGTGCCATGTACGTCAACGGTGGAGCGGCCGACGGCCGCCGGATGCTTGCCAGGCGAGGCTGTGATCGGCTAAGCGACGCGAAGTCGAAGAGCGCGCTAAGTTCGTCAACCTGTTCTTCCAGACATGCATCGAAAGCAGCATACCGCTTTCTACCCTGCTGGAGAAAATGACCGCCGGTAGGAGATCGAGGAAACTGAAGCCCAAGGGTAGCAGCGGCAGCCATGTCATCCATGGTGCGAGGAGAGAGCAGGGCAGTGCTGGCGCCGTCGCGAGACACGTAGCGGAGCTCGTGCTCGGCGTGAGCAAAGAAGCAGATGCGGCGGGAGCAGGCGGCGCCGTCCCTGCAAAGCCTAGTGCGATACCGCGACGGGTGAAGCCAGCTCTCGAACACGCCGTGCGCGAAGTCGCAGGCGTCGCCGCGGGGGCAGCCGTCGGCGAGGCGGAAGCTGTCGCACGGCACGGCGGTGTAGGCGTGCCGGCGCGGGTCGCGGCGGCGGGCGTTCTCGCCGGGGTGCACGAACGGGCACTCGGTCCACTCGTGCGCGTACGCGCGGGCGCACGGCTGCACCTTGAGCGCGAACATGCGGAACTCGTCGGACGCGTACACGCTGCTGCTCATGTCCGGCAGCGTCGGGTCCACCGGGTACGCTTTTTTATTGCCTCCGCCGTTCGCCGTAGTCGTATACACCAACGCTGAGACAGGAGAGAGCTCGCGGCGTCGGCCGAGGAGCGCTTCCAGCCCAGCCAAGGTGTCCGGCGAGGCGGGGTGAGCGTGGACGACGTCCGCGGGAACGCGGCCGGCGGAGTCGGGGATGGCCGGGTCTGCGCCGGCGGCCAGAAGCAACCTTACGACGGCCACGGCGTTCGGAGACCCGCCGGACGCGGCGCAGTGAAGCGCGGTGGCGCCGTCGATGCCGGGGCGGCGGTTGACGTCGACGCAGCCGAGGCCGAGTAGCAGCGCCACCACCGCCGCGCTACCACACGTGGCCGCCACCATCAGCGGCGTGCGCGGCTCGTACGCCTTGCTCCGGCCGTACCACAGCTCCACCTCGTCCACCAGCTCTGCCGCCTCGCTTCCCGCCGCGTTGAGCGCCGCTCTAAAACCCGCGGCGTCGTCGGCCGCCGCGAGGTCCAGCAGCGATGACAATCTTTCCGGCCGGCCGGCGCCTCGAGCGTGATCTGCATGGCCGTCGACCATCGTTCCACGAAGCCGAGGAATCCTCGCCGGAAGCGCTTATATAGAAACGAGATGACCATGGAATTGTGGTACAAGGAAGCCAGAAAAATGGAAAGGGGTGAGACGAGACCAAATCATGATCAATCTGGTGCCCGGTTCTTGGAAAGAAATCGAGTTATCCAAATCGGAAAAGCCTCAGTTGCAATCACCGATTGGAAGACGAGAGCAGGGAGAGAAAGGAAAGAAATCAATGAGCGTCGTGCAGCTGGTTGCCTGGTTCTGCGCCATGATGTCCAGTCCAATCCAGCCATGGCCCATGAGACCTTTCTTTCTGCTCTGTGGTGACGCTCGCTGGCAGCCATCCGGAAAAGAAAGAACGCTAGCTGCTTCACGCAGCAATGTACGCTGTACTTTGCAATCCATTTGCTTGGGCATCAATCCAAGCACACACCGTTTTCCTTCAAAAAAAAAAAAAATCCAAGCACACACCGTGAGAATGGTCTGTTTCTGTAAACTCCCTCCGTTGTTTAATTGATGTAATATCCCAATATGTTAGAAGTCTGTATTAGTCATGTGGTTTTAGCTTTAATAGTTTAGAATTAAAATAAAATTGTGAAATTAGCCTCACTTTAATTGTTTAGGGGGTGAGCACTAATCTCATCGATTTAACCATACTTTCTCCGAATTAACCCTTTTACGCGAAACAATGATAAGTGTAAGAGGGATGATATGTATATGCGTGCCCGCCCCACTTGAGAACTGGACGGTAAGCTAAACTTGAACGCGGAGTGTTACACTGATATCAGTGTATAACCTCTTGTTACATGTGTGAGTGTGCATGTGATTACTCCCACAACACGACCCTGCATCGGGAGGAGATTTTGGGTATCCCTTTATCATTTTTATATATGGTATGCTGCCGAGAGCGTCCACTGTTAGAATCAACCATTTTTCCTAGAAATCAAAACACTAAGGAAAACTCAGAAAACATTGGGGAAAGTATTTCCCTACGAAATGCCCGGACGCTGCTCAGGAAAATGGTTGACGGAAAATCCGGTGTGCCCTATGGTTTTCACTAAAATCATAGAGAAAGAATTCTTTTCCTACGAAACTGATTCATAGAGAAACTCGGTGGGTCCAGTTAAAAAAAAGGGTACGGCCACCCCATTCGCTACCCACCATACGCCGTCAGCCTGTCACCCACTCGCCATCCATGCCACACCGCCGTCATCCTCAGCCTCATGGCCCGCCCCTCGCCGTTGTCCTCAGCCACGTCACCCGTCGCTCGCCGTCGCTTGCACCATGCGCCGGCCACCGCTCGCCGTCACCTGTGCCCGCTCTGCCGGCCATTCCGAGCCGCATGTCACGATACTGCAAAGCGGGTCGGATGCGCTACAGTGCACTGTGCCGGATATTGATCAGAAGTGGGAAATGGAGAAGCCGCCATGAGTCCAGGAAAGCGCCATGTAAAGAGGCTATTTAAGAAGAGATAAAGAGAGATTAGAGGGCATCTTAGAAAGCTGATTATCTCAACTACCCCGCTGTTCCTCTCTCTATCTCTATCTGTTATTCCCTCTGCCAATTCTGTTACCTATCGAGCTGTAACAAACTACCTTCTATTGAATGAACCACGAGATTCCCCGGACACTTGTTGATCTGTGCTGTTGCAATTGTTCGACTAGATTTTGTTGCTTGATCGTTTTGCTCGCAGTTCATCGCTGAATTTCTGTACATTCTTCGGGTTCTACCCGTTGTATGTTACATTGGTATCAGAAGACATGTTTTTCGTTGTTCTTCGCAATACTTGCTGTTTTAGATCTTTGATTTTGGAGGAGGTCTTGATTCATTCGGTGATCCTTATTCCGTCAGCACGCCGGGCTGTAAGCTCATTTTCTGGTTGAACAGATCATGGCGACAAAACAGTGCACGTTGGATGCCATCACCAAGTTGACGGAACAAATCATGACGGTTGACAAGAAGATGGATGAACTGAGCAGTGACATCACAGCTGTGAAGACTCAAGCGGATCTCTCTATGAAGTCCACACTCTTCTGCAACAAGAGCAGATCCAAGTCGCCCGCACTCTAAAGCAGATCGCTGCACCCACAACTGTGCCTACTACAGATGATGGGTTGCTGGCACACGCACCAGCACCTCAGGGCGCTTCATCGTCCGTAATCCTCCTCCACCACCACCACCACCACTACAACCGCTGCCACCGCCACCACCTCCACCTCCACAACCAAGTCGTCAGACACCTTAGGTGACTATACCGCCCCATCAACCTCATGTTGCTTGCGATCGTTCGTATGTTGAGTTGGATCAGCATGAGGGACAGTAACCATGACGTGCCTGGCTGCCTAAAATGGATTTTCCGATGTTTGATGGCACGGATATCTGTATATGGCTACATAAGTGTGCTGTTTATTTTCAGTTATACTAGATCCCTGTTCGTTTTTCTGTCACAGCAGCGTCTCTGCATCTTGTGGATCATGCTGCTCATTGGTTTCAGGCTTGTAAACATGTTCCACTTATGCACACTTGGGATCATTTTGTTGTTGCTGTACTGCACGAGTTTGACATCAATGTCCATCGTGCTAAAACCATGGAGCTGCTGAACCTCAGACAGACAGACTGTTTCTGAGTATAAAGCTCTGTTTGAGCAGTTGGTCTATCACATACGATAGCATGATTCTACACTCAATGAAACACTGTTGGTTTCTTAGTTTTTGTTAGGCCTGAAAGATGAGTTATGTTCAGCAGTGGAAATGCATCCCCCAGAGAGTGTAACTCGTGCTGCTCAGTTAGCTTATGTTCATGAGCAACTTTTTGACAGAAAAGAAAGTCCTATGGCCGCAGTGGGTCCCGTTCTTCTGTCCCTGCCCAGCCCAAAGATACAAAACAACAAGTGACCAGTGGTGATCTCTGGAAAGCTAAACAACTCAAAAAATTTCGCAGTATCAATGGGCTTTGTTACAGATATGGGGAGGAGTATAGTCCAGCCCACAAGTGTGCTACTCCTATTGTGGGTCAACTCAGGTGTTAGCTGGTGCCACTGCAGATGGTGGTCAGTTTTTGTCTGATGAAGTGATGGATATGCTGGAAGGTACTTTACCACGCTTTTGCAAAGCAGATTGTTTCATGTCACCGAATGCTATATCTGGCAGAGATGATGCTCGAGTGATTCAGTTACAAGCTCTAGTTTAAAATCAAACAATGGTAATTCTGGTGGACTTTGGGAGCTCACATACATTCATCAATGCAACACTGGTGAAAAAACTTCACTGCCCCATTGTGCTTGTTCCACCTCTATTAGTGAAAGTGGCCAATGGTGAACTATTGCAGACTGCAACAGATGTTCCAAACTTTGAGTGGTACATCCAGGGACATACTTTCTAGTGCACTCCTAAGGTTCTTGATATGGGAGCTTATGATTTAGTTCTTGGCATGGATTGGCTTGAAAAATTCAGTCCTATGAACTGTGACTGGCTGAACAAATGGATTCAATTTTCTTACAAAGGGCAGCTTGTCAAGTTGCAAGGGATCACTTCCACAGTTCAGTCCACACCTTCTGAAATGTCTTATCATAAGATCCTTAAGTGTGACAAGTCTAATGCTCTATGGGCTGTAATCATGATGCAGCAAAGTGAATGAAAATCCTATACCTGATACTGAAAGTGCTCCCTCTCTTCTGACTGAACAAATTCAGCAATTGCTCACTGAATTTCAGAGCATTTTCCAAGATCCTTCTTCTTTTCCACCTTTCAGGTCTTATGATCATGCTATCACTTTACTACCTGGTGCTGCTCCAGTCAACACAAGACCATACAGGTACTCCCCTGAAGAGAAAGATGAGATTGAGAAACAAGTTTATAAGATGATGGCCAAAGGATTAATTACACCCAGCATCAGTCCTTTTGCTTCCCCTATGTTATTAGTTAAAAAAAGGATGGTACATGGAGATTCTGTATGGACTACATAAGATTGAATGCTGTGACTGTCAAAAACAAATTTCCTATGCCAATCATTGATGAGTTTTTGGATGAGATTGCAGGTGCTAAGTTCTTCTCAACTATTAATCTGAAATCAGGTTTTCATCACATCAAAATGGCACCTCAAGATGAACATAAAACCGCATTCAAGACTCATCATGGGCACTTGAAGTTCAGGGTAATGCCTTTTGGCCTCACTAATGCACCTACTACATTTTCATGTTTAATGAATTTGGTCTTTGCCAAGTTTATGAGAAAATTTGTTCTAAGTGTTTATGGACGACATCCTTGTTTTTAGTAAGTCCTGGAATGAGCATTTGCAACATTTGAGAGAAGTGTTTGCTACCTTGGCAGAACATCAACTATTTGTCAAGTTCAGTAAATACAACTTTGCTCAACAAACACTCTCTTATTTTGGTCATATCATTTCTGACAAAGGAGTCTCCACTAATCCTTCTGAAACCTCTGTAATGTTGCATTGGCCTGTCCCTGCTAATTTCACTGAATTAAGAGGTTTTCTGGGATTAACTAGCTATTATAGGAAATTGTCCAAAACTATGGTATTATTGCTAAACCTCTCACTAACTTGCTACAACACAAGTTATTTACTTGGACACCTGAAGCTCAGAGTGCTTTTGAGCAACTCAAAACTGATATGGCTCACACACATGTATTGGCTTTCCCTGATTTTTCTCAACCATTTGAAGTTGAGATTGATGCCTATGATTTGGGCATTGGGGCAGTGCTATCTCAACATGGCCATCCTATTGCTTATTTCAGTAAAGCCCTGAGATATGCAAATCAAAAGTTACCAACATATGAAAAAAATTCTTGACTGTCATGATGGCTGTTGATAGATGAAAACTGCAGAGAAGTCAGTTTATCATTAGAACTGATCACAAAAGCCTATGTCATCTCCAAGACCAGAGCCTCTCTACTGATCTTTAGAAGAAAGCCATGTCTAAGCTTGCTGGCCTTCAATTCAAATTTCAGTACAAAAAGGGGGTTGAAAACAAAGTGGCTGATGCATTATCAAGAGTGAGCCAATATTTTCCTGAGTGCTATCTCTTCTGTGGTTCCTGTGTGGATTAAGGAAGTTACTAATTCTTATGTCACAGACTCCAGGTCACAATCACTGTTGGCAGAGCTGGCACTGCATAGTCCTAATGCACAGGGTTACTCTTTGGTGGATGGAGTCATCAGGTTTAGCGAGAAAATTTAGGTGGGCAACAACCCTGCATTGCACTCAAAACTGCTGAATAGTTTTCATGCTTTAGCTATGGTAGGTCATTTAGGGATTCTAGCCACATATCAAAGGCTGAAGAGAATTTTCCATTGGCAAGGCATCAAGCAAGATGTAGAAAACTTTGTGAAACAGTGTCAAGTGTGCCAACATGCTAAACACGAGAACATCAAAATCCCTGGTCTTTTACAGCCCCTGCCAGTACCTGTCAGCTCATGGAAAGACATCTCAAGGTATTTCATAGAGGGACTACCTCTGTGAGCTGGTTATTTAGTGATACTCGTAGTGGTAGACCGTTTTACTAAGTATGCCTATTTCATCCCATTGAAGCACCCCTTCACCACTGCTCAAGTGGCCCTCACATTCTTGCAGGAGGCGGTCAAGTTACATTGTTTACCAAAAACCATTGTGTCTGACAGAGACAAGGTTTTCACCAGTCTGTTCTGGCAGGAACTGTTTAAACTTCTCAACACCCAACTGCAATTAAGTTCTACCTACCATCCTCAAACAGATGATCAAACTGAAAGGATAAATCAGTGCTTGGAAATGTATCTCAGGTGTGCTGTGCATGATACTCCAACTAAATGGTTCCATTGGCTGCCACTTGCTGAATTGTGGTATAATACCTCATTTCATAGTGCTCTGCAGTGTTCACCATTTAAAGCTTTGTATGATACTGATCCCTCCCCTGGCTTGGTGCCTCCACTCCATACTTCTGATAACACTGATGTGGTAAACATGTTAAAAGAAAGGCAGTTGTTCACTGAATTATTAAAGTCTCATCTGTCCAAGGCTCAACACAGAATGAAGCATTTTGCTACACTAGAAGATCCGAGTGCCCCTTTGCTGTTGGGGACCAAGTTTTACTGAAACTACAACCATTTGCACAAAGATCGTTACTCAACAGACCATGCCCCAAACTTGCATTCAAATTCTATGGCCCTTTCAAAGTGTTTAGTAAAGTGGGACATGTTGCTTATCGACTGGATCTCCCTGATTCATGTCATATTCATCCAGTGTTTCATGTATCCCAGTTGAAACCCTTCACTCCTAACTATGAGCCAGTGTTCAGTACATTGCCTGATGTTGCATTGCTGCGTCAATCTTCTTCAGAACCAGCAAAGATTTGGAAGTGCCGTTTGATCAAGCGATGTAATGCAGCTGCTACTCAAGTTCGTGTGTCCTGGATCAATCTTCCAGCAGAGATCACTACTTGGGAGGACTACAACGTGTTGAAGACGCGCTTTCCCACTGCAGCAGTTTGGGGACCAGCTGCTTCTTCGGGAGGGTGCACTGTCACGACACTGCAAGGCGTGTCGGATGCGCTACAGTGCACTGTGCCGGATATTGATCAGAAGCGGGAAATGGAGAAGCCGCCATCAGTCCAGGAAAGCGCCAAGTAAAGAGGCTATTTAAGAAGAGATAAGGAGAGATTAGAGGGCATCTTAGAAAGCTGATTATCTCAACTACCCCGTTGTTCCTCTTTCTATCTCTTGTTCCCTCTGCTAATTCTGTTACCTACCGAGCTGTAACAAACTACTTTCTATCAAATGAACCACGAGATTCCCTGGCCACTTGTTATCTATGTTGTTGCAATTGTTTGACTACATTTTGTTGCTTGATCGTTTGCTTGCAGTTCATCGCTGAATTTCTGTACATCTTCGGGTTCTACCCATTGTATGTTACACCGCGTCGCCCGCGCGCCATTCGCAGCCGCGTTGCCCGCTGCTTGCCGTCACCTGCAGCCGCGAAGCCTGCCGGTTGCCTTCACCCGTAGCAGCGCCGGACGCCACTCGGCGTCGTCTGCAGCCGTGCAGCCCGCCTCTGGCTGTCAACTGCAGCAGTGCTCGTCACCTCCAGCAACACCGCCCACCACTGCACTGCTCGCCGTCGAATCCTCCCCGTCGAGCTACCTGAATTGCGCAACACTTCAGAGAGAGAAAGAGAGAAAGAGAAGGGACGGAAGTCACGAACTCATGGGAGAGGAAACGGGCAGGTAATTTAATCGAAGCTGTGAGAGAGGTCAGAGATTTATAGAAACGTGCTGGTTCCCTAGGAACTCTTCAGTGCTGTAGCAAAATGTGTTGATCTCCCTAGGAAACTGGTGCGACTCTAGGGAAACAAAATGTTCCCTACTGTATTTGTATGTATTATAGGGAAATTAATTTTCCTTTGGGTATGAAAAAAACCGTAGGGAATTACAAAGTTTTCTAAGGAAATCGGAGTATTCCAGTAGTGTGTTGGCACTTAACTAAAGGAGATAATTGTCTTTAAAAAATTATATTCAACTTACATCTTTTTTTTTTCCAGAAATCATCCTCTTCGATCAACTGGAATAATCTCACCGCTGTTTCTTGGGTTGGGAGGGGGGGGGGGGGGGTTCCAATGGGTCATGGACGTAGGCCCTGTTTGTTTCAGCTTTTCAGGATGGCTTTTCCAGCTGAAAAGCTGAAACTTGAAAAGCTGAAACAAACAAAGTATTAAAAAACTGGTTTTTGGAACGCTGAAAAGCTAGCTTATGAGAAAATGAACTAAAAGCTAAAAAGCTCACCTAGAGCTGCTTTTCTGACTTTTGATGTGTGTAGAAGCCAACAATCACTACTCCATCAGTCAGCTTTTCAACTAGCCACCAGTCAGTTTTTTTAAAAGCTCAAAAGCTCTAGCTCAAACAATGAGGCCCTTAGACTTTACAACGACGGTATATGCAGAAATGGTGTTAATTACATGTGTGACAGTAAGGGGTCTGCCATCCTATGAAATCCTAAACCGGTGATCCATCAGTTTACTTTTTTTTTCAATTTAAAAGGCCATCTAAACATGTTTAAATAAGTTCAAAATAGGACTAAGCGCTCTAAATGGTTACCCTCTATCTATCGTTTAAATGGGTTCAAACGGCCGTTTAAAACCTTTTAGGAAAATATGGCCATGACGCTAGTGGGCAACACATCAGCGGGCTATCGTCTCTATGATGATAGTTAGATAGAGATAACAATATATTTAGAAACTTTGCTTGTATACTAAGAAACTAAAAAGATGGAGTATTATTAGTAAGCAGTAGATTGCTCCGATTGAATAGTTTGAGAGTAAAGTGAGTCAAAATTTTGTTTAAGGTGTGAAATGAACAAAGTGTATTGTTTGCAATGGCGGAATTGAACGAAATTTTCAGGGGGGGGGGGCATACAATTATTTTTCAAAAAAAATAGTAATATGCATCAAAATTTTATTGTCCACACTTACATATATATCAAATTTAGAAATTAGCATCGAAATTTAGCAATAGACAAAAAACATAACAATAAAAAATATCAGTATCATCCGTGTTTATTTTAATTTGAATTTCTTGTTGTCGGGATAGTATACCCCAGGTACCTATGGATCAACTTCTACAACGCGGCCCACCTACGGTCCGCGATTCAACGGCCCACCGAGAACTTCACAAAGGCGGCCCGGTCTCAGCGGTCGGGAAGCCTCGTCAAGGCCCAAAGACGGTAGCGTAATCGTTCCGACCCCCAAGGGTCAGGACCCGAGCTATCGGGATCCTAGCGGTCGGGACTCGCCCGCCGACCGCTGGGAAGCAGTTATCACTCCAGCAAACACGCCGATTCAGAATCCCTGCCGATGTGCAGTTATGCGAAGAGGATAAGCATTCCGTAAGATTCCGCAACTACTCGGTTGAGCGAGAAAGAACTCTCCAGGCGATAAAGCTGAGCAGTAAAGCAACCCTGTTCCTTCTCAGTGAACAAGGGTACGAACGGGGGGCGCTGATCGTCTGGCCCGAATGCCAAAGAGTATGATTCTCTGAAGACCGTGGCCCCACCTATCAAGGGGTCATCCGCTTCCGTAGGCGACAAGATGCTCAAACCATGGTCCGGTCACCCCAACCAAGGTTCGGTCAAGCAACCCAGGTCCGGCCCGATATAAGGGGCACCCGGGAAGAAGCAACAAGAGACAAGCAAGATACAAGACGCGCGACAGACACATAGAGCAACAGTGATAATCACCACCTGTAAACCACCCCACCACGCGAACTTGGGACTCTCGAATCCGTCTGGAGCCCTTTCGCATTGTATTCTCGTGTTCTTGAGATTCATACAATCGATCTCTCGCCCCTGGACGTAGGGTATTGTGCCTCGAGGTGGCCCAAACCAGGTTAACCTTTGAGTCTCACCTGTAGACTAGGCCATTCGATTCTGAAAACGCACGATCCCCTGTCCGATCGTATAAATTTACTGTGCCGTGTACGAAACACCGACACTTGTTGATAGATGTTATGTTCTTTAAAAATTTTAATGCTTAACTTTGGTTTACTAGATATATTACTGTCGCACACCCCGTTTTCGGAATGCACTGTGATACACGTATCAGTCCCTAGATTAGTAGCTGATACGCACAACGCAACAGAATATATATCGAAAGCATACTTCGAAAGAAAAAACTAACCTCAGACAGGACTTTTAGTGGTCACACCATGAGGATCTCTACAACCCTACACCGGTTGACCAACTAAAAGCAGAGCAGGCAGCGAAACACCAGGGCCTAAATCCACAAGCAGACTTAGGAAGCAGAACGAAACCAGCACAACACCTACGCGATCCTCACTGTCTAAAACCACAAATGCAGGCGGGTGAGTACATAAGGTACTCAGCAAGCTCCAACACTAAGTAAAGGTATAAATATAGATGCACATTGGTTGTAGCAAGGATGAGGCAGCAAAGTCCATATTGCCAAAAAGCCAGTTTTATGCAAGGTTCGCTACAGAAGATTTTAAAAAGGGAGTGAAAGCATTTATTATCCATATTTTAATAAGTTGAACCTGGGGAAGTAAAAACCATTCCCGCCAGATCCTAAGTTTTAACTGGAAGGGCCTCCACTATCCCCTCCAGACACTTTCCAAAACACGGGTAGCTACATCCACTCACACATCAAGTCAGTATAGAAAATCTAATCGTAGGGCGCCCGAACAGTAGCATGTAAATACCGTGACAACGGCCTATCCGGAAGGATTTTTAACTCTGCAGAGGTTGTACACTGTACCCACAGGTTATGCTACTCCTGATCATTAGAGTTGCATAACGCTTATCCCACATCTACGCAGTTTTCCACAGATTCCACCCAAGGTGCAAACAGGGGCCATCCCTCGGGGTTTTCCAGGCCGTCGATGATGCGTCGGTACATTCTCGGAGCCGGGTCGTGAATATCCACCGCATTTACGCCTTTTCATGGTCCCCTCAAATCCCCGGGTATTACCAAACCAGGGGCTATATCCGCGGGCTTACGCTCCTGTGACGCGGGCAATTACCGTCGAAGGCTAGGCAGCGAGTCATCTCACGCCTTTCTCCTGTTTCCTTGTGTCTTCACTACCGACCCCCCTAGTGGTTCGATGTGGAAAGAATACGTAGAGGGAATAAGTCCTGCCCAAAATGTACAGGTTCTGTGGTTGCACGGGAATTACTAAGTCGAGGGTTAACGAACTGGTCTTTATATGGTAGGGGTGGCGGTCTCGTCCACGGCAGGTGGACCATAGCGAAGCCTACACACCTATCACCATCACCTTAGGTGAGCCCCACCCCACGGCCAGAAACATCTCCTCTTCACCTAGCACCAGTTGTTCTAATCCCGCCCTCTTTCATTTGTACTCACTCCACCAAACTCTTTCAACTCAATTTGCAAATTAATGGTATATGGTGCGGCGGTGCGGAGCACCGTAAATGGGGTCCTAAGCCGATCTAGTACAAGGTAATATCCGTTCCGTAAAATTATCTAGGAACGGAATCCCTATGGCTATCAAGGACACTCCATCAATGGTTTTCAAGGAAGGTATTCATATCTATACAGCAAGTTACTGACATAAATATAAATACCTAAGAACAAGTAGGATTATGACTAACACAATGTTTCAAACCAAAATATCATGCATAGCAGAATAAATAGGCACTATAGGAGCATTGACAAAATATAGGGTCCAATATGAGGTTAGAGCTTGCCTGCAAATTCTTTAATCTTCAAGCTTGAGGTTGGAGGCTTCTTCTTCGAGATCTCAATCTTCAATCTCTGGCTTCGCGCCCAATCTACGAGCTTCTCTTCATACGTAGACCTTCTGGTTCCTCTTGAGGCTTGACTCTTTCTTACACTCAACGTTATCTACGCGAAGGAAAAGCCTAATAAAACTACTGCGAAAGAAACAAAACTCAAGAAGGAGCGATAAAATCCAAAGAACTCCAACTAAGAACTAGATAACACCGCGTGGAAAACTTAGGGCAAGTCATGTATGTTGCGGTGCCTATTGACTTAGAGTGAGGTTCAGTGAAGGGTTAACATGCATTCTCGCTAGTACGAGCGGGAACACAGTGTGTAGCTTATGTCATTTTGTGCATACCTTAATTTAGAGCTATTGACTAAATAATTATATCGTTTGTGCTGATAGGTGGCACGTGTACTAGTGTATGCCAATATATTACACAGGCTTTCTAGTGAATATTTCTTGATTCTACTATACAATTGAACTCTTACACTAATCAATGGCATTAACTGTGATGTGGTGATGGGCATATTGCTGCTGTTAGTTATTTAGTTTATACCTATATGAATGTACTTCTTTAGGTGCTTAATGGTTAATTACCTAACTTATTTCATATAATTAAATTGCTAAAACTAACAAGTGGCACAAGCACTAAAAGGTGCCATTACATGGGTGACTGCATGGCAGGTTGCTTATGGGTTGCCATCTAAGTAATCACTTACTTCCTAATATTTAGCTATTTGTATTTAACTATTAATCATATGATTCTAACCTTAGACTAGATTACTTAGTGCTAACATGGGTATGCATACTAAGGTGTGCTAAATAATGAGGTTATGCTATGCTGTGGTGTGCTTTAGCTAGTATAAATCTATGCTTAGAATGCATCATAATTAGAGACTTGCACTAACCACGATAAAACCAAAAGAAGGAACAACGATTAAACTCAGCGAAAGAATTACGATTAAAGCAAACCAGCAAGAGCGGATGTTGGCTGAGGATTTGGATGATTCGATGTGATGGAGCTTGAGATAATGGTTCCAATGGCACCAAGATCACTGAAAACTTAGTTAAGGTGTAGTGGTGGTGAGACGAACAAGGTGTTCACGATGGAAAACAGGAAATCTCCCTCGTGGACACGCTACCCGACATATGTTCACAGTTGTCGGGTGTGTGTGCAGGCGTGAAACAGGGGACGAACTTCGTGGTGATGTTGTCAGCTGGTCTGTGACCGAAAACTGGCTCGGCCTGTGTCCACGGCCTCTAGACACCTGCGTGTTCAGAATCGAGAAAAATCATGTGGACACGTGGTTCGGCCTGTGTCCACGGCCCCTGGACACACAAGTGTCCAGAATCGGGGATTTCTCCGTGGACACAGAGTTCTGCGACGTGTTCGTGGACACGTGAACATGTGAGCTGTGATCGTGTCCGTGGACACGTGAGCTGTGACGTGTCCGTGGACATGTGAAAGTGAAAGTTCGAGGTTTTCGTGGACACAGAAAAGTTTGGGGTTTCCGTGGAAGTTCAGGGATTCGTGGACACGTGAAATCGTGACGTGTCCGTGGACACGGGAAAACTGTGACGTGTCCGTGGACACGTGAAAACTGTAACGTGTCCGTGGACACGGGAACTGTGATCGTGTCCGTGGACACGTGAACATGTGAAAACTGTAACGTGTCCGTGGACACGGGAACTGTGATCGTGTCCGTGGACACGTGAAAACTGTAACGTGTCCGTGGACACGGGAAAACTGTGACGTGTCCGTGAACACGTGGACACGGGAACTGTGATCGTGTCCGTGGACACGTGAAAACTGTGACGTGTCCGTGGACACGTGGACACGGGAACTGTGATCGTGTCCGTGGACACGTGAAAACTGTGATGTGTCCGGGGACACAGGAGAACTGTGACGTGTCCGTGGACACGGGAACTGTGATCGTGTTCATGGACACGTGAAAACTGTAACGTGTCCGTGGACACGAGAACTGTGATCGTGTCCGTGGACACGTGGACACGTGAAAACTGTAACGTGTCCGTGGACACGGGAAAACTGTAGGGAATGTGTAGAGTTTTGGCTCTAAGACTGATTTCAACAGATAGCCCACGTCGATACGAACGCGTGAGCGCAAGAATCACTAAAAACGGAGTTACGGTTTAAAAGATATATTGTTTTAAATGTCGGTTAGCTCTAGGGACCTATCCGCAATTATTCTAAAGTCGATGGGGACTTCTCTGTGCTGATCTGAAAGTACCTAGGGACCTATTGGTGAATATGAGAAAGTTCAAGGGTTCTGTGGGTTATTTGGCAGGGATTTATATTAAATTTGATAATATATTAGGGGCTATGTATAAAATTCCTAGACCAAAATATGATCTGATAGGGCCGTAGGGTCTTAGATGCAAAAAGTATATTTAATTTTTATTTTGGTAGAATTATTCCTCAAAGGAAAATGTTACGAAAACATATTTCTGTGTGCGAACCAGTGTGTGTACCTAGCATTTATCTACTGAGTCTGACAGGTGGGCCGTGTGTGCACATATCATTTTAAAGTGGGCCGGCTGATCTGATGTGCTGTGGACCGTTGGATCTTCGATCCACGGGTTAGATTTAAAAACACGTCAACGGGTTACGTGGAACCGATCTGGACCGTTAGATCGTAGATGAAGGGATTTGATTTAAGTAAAGTGAAGTTACGTTGGATTTAATCTCGACCGTTGATAGTGAACCGGACGGCTAAGATCAAAATAGACCAAAGGGGTGTCATCTTTTGATCTTGCTCGTTCACGGGGAATCGAATGGTGGAGATCGGTTCTGGCGGCGCGGGCGGCGGCCGGAAGCAGAACACGACGGCGCCATTGCTAGCGCTCGGCGGCGAAGGTGTCTTCGCGCTGCCGTGGACCGTTTTCGATGGACCTTGAACCAGGAGTGAGAGGAGCTTACGCCGCACTCACCTAGGAGGTTCTCGGGGCTCGAGAGGTCCTGGTTCAGGCTGGCGACGGAGGAGGCGGCTCACGGGTGACGGTGCTTAGTACAGAAAGTTGTAGCACGGCAGAGCTCGGACCGGAGCAGTCAGGGAAACAGCAGAGCGGTACCCTGAGTCTGTTGGCGCGCTCGGATTGGTCGGAGAGGCGCCCTAGCGTGCTGTCGACGGAGAGCACTCGACCTGCAGAGGCGGCGCTCGGCGTCAAAGCAAGGCGACGGTGAGGAAATCCAACAGAGACAAGGAATCGAAGGATGAAGTCACCGTGGAGCTCCACAAGCGCGAAGGAGGTCGAGGGAAGCTTCGGATGCTAGGAATTTCGGTGGCGTCCGGTGCAGCAGGGAAAAAGGGAAAAATGAAATTGGAGTTCGATCTTGCGGTGAATGGTCCTCGGCTCAGCTCAGAGGGGGAAGAGAGAGGAGAGGAGCGCGACCAGGACTTCAATGCCGGTCGGGTGACGGGGCGGCAGCGCCGACTTCGTGGTGACTGCGCGCGACGAGTGTGGGGCACGCGGCCGCGGCATCGTGCTTGCGCG
>BCLF01011754.1:0-16625 GCA_001602275.1 Zoysia japonica | reverse complement strand
AGCAATATGTATAGTTATCTTGTTTTTGTAAATATACTCATTAGGTTGAGTCTATCTTTGTAAACTATATATTTATCCAGAGCATAATTATGCTAATCATTACTCTACAATCCTTAATTTCTAGTTCTACTGCCTTGTTATGGTAGTACTGACCTTACATGGTGCTCACATATTCCATAATATGCTCACATACTCCATATTATGCTCTCTACATGTATTCAAAAATAAGAACGCTAATAGGACCACTTCTTTCACCAGATAAATAGTTTGTGTCAATGTTTCTGAAGTCTGGACAAATAATTTTGCCTTATATTTTCACGCTAAACTTACATGGTGTTTCTCTTCGTATTATTCTACTTAATTCAACTGTTCAGATATCTTATTTTGAATCCCATGGCATATAACAAGTGAGTTTTATATTCTTCAGTTTTGCAATGTCTTTCACAAATTTGTAAAGTTCTAACTATATAGAGTTTGATAAAGTATTCACTTATTGAAACTTTTTCAGAGGTGCAAACATGTTGCTTTCTATGAGGAAGTTGATCTCAATCCCAAATCGCAGCCTAGTTCATGGAGTCATCCTGAACCAGTCAATCCTCGTGCATTCAACTTTCCAAGCAATCGTATGGCTGGTCCAGGAACTCCAGTTAGCATCCGTACTCAAGTCACTGGTGCTGCAACTCCAGATAGTGTCCGCCCTCAAGTTGCTGGAGCTACAACATTATTTAGTGGCAGTCCCCAATGTGCTGGTGCAACAACTCTAGCTAATATTAGTAACCATGGTGGAGGCACTGCAACTCTGACTAACGATATTGCACAAGGTGTTGGCGCTGTAACCCCAGCCAAATTTATTCCACAAGGTGCATTTGCTGCAACTCCGGCTAAAGTTAGTCCCCAAGGTGCTGGTGCGATGACTCTAGTTCATGTTGGAGGCACTGCAACGCTGACTAGTGATATTTCACAAGGTGGGGGCGCTACAACTCTGGCTAAATTTATTCCACAAGATGCGATGGCTGCAACTCCGGCTAAACTTAGTCCCCAAGGTGCTAAATCCAATGAACCACCAGTCTGCCAGTGTACAGCAGGGAAGTGCAGAAAACAAAGAATTGGCAAGGAAGATTGGTATGTCTGTACTATACCAAAGGTAATGTATTTTATGGAATAGTAATATGCGTTCTTCAAATATTTTCTTGCATCTTGTTATGCTTATGGATTGCTCAGGTATGTTTGTTCCTTTGTTAGCTCCTGATCGTAGTATCATAGTGTTTCATCCTTTGTTGGTGATACTCAAGACAAAACAGTCAAATAAGTAACTAATTAATAAAAAGTTCATTGTATCCTTTCTTTTGAGAATTTGAGGTCAAATGGTCTTCACGTAATATTTCAGTGAAAATGTGTTGCTCTTCCTTTAATGGCATAGCATATTGTATCCTGCCAAGTAGAATGCTAGAATGTCATGTTTCAGTTCTTGTTCCTCAACACTGAATATGAAGTCATAGCTATATTATCCAAATTTGATACTATTGAAAAAACTTCTTAATTTTTCCTACAGCTATAGGGAACGATGATACATTGAGAACAAAATTAGTAATGTAGTTAACCACCATATGTAATTGTAACTATCATATTGCAAAACAAAACATCTTAGTAAAGGACAGATAATTTTCTGAAAATATCGCATGTGTTTTCCTCCTGCATAAATGCAGGAAAGGCTGCGTACAAAAGACCCAAAATAGTCAGATCCTTCCCTGGACCCTGTGCAAACGGGAGCTACGTGCACCGGGCTGCCTTTTTTTGTCACACGTGTTTGCCTTGTTGGTTTGGTTTTTGTGTGTCGATCCATTGAATAATTGTAGCTAAAATCAATTTCTTATTATTCTCTACTTGTGATCAGAAGCCAATGTTGAGGTTAACAAATTAGTCGCTACTTCTGATCAGAAGCCAATGGGAATTACTTGTAACTCTATTTAAAGTTACATTCTGTATGTATGCATTGTCTGTTGTTTTACGGTACTACTGAATCTTCGTCATGTTATTGTTTTTCTGCAGGGAAAAGGCGCATGCAGCTACAGGGTGCTAGTCCGAGACTTTGATCAAGGCATCGGTCCCTCAGCTCAGGCAACACCCTGTGATGAAACTCATCAAGTATCTCCTAGCATGCTGCACCAACCAACTGCCACAGTGAACACTCCCCCAATATCACCCATGCGACCCTTCGGTAACCCCAGTCCCATTACTCCTAACTAAAAAGACACGTGCTTCCGGTGCCATGAGAAAGGGCACTTGGGGAGAGACTGCCCCCAAACAGTCTCCAAAGGACCGCACTTGTTTTAAGTGTGGCAACGTTGGGCGCTTTAGAAGTGATTGTCCGCAGCTCTAAGGGCCTGATGAGCATCTGGAGCATCTGAAGACCCTTAATAATGCAGTGTATCCACTCGTGTTATGTTATTGTCTTGTTGCTTGTTGTTGGTGATCCAATCTTTCGTTGCTTGGTGATCGGTCGTGATGTTTCAGCGTGCTGTTTTGAACGATAATGTTGTGTAGTGTTTTTTTCTGGATCTCTGTTTTCAGTTTTTCTGTCACAGTTTATTAAGCTATCGTTACCCTTGGGGCAACTTGTGAGAGAATGAGAGAGAGATGAATTGTATGAATAATGAATTGTGTATCTATTGAGTCTCCGGGTCGGCTTATATAGAGTACAAGATTTGGGGGCAAGGGTTTTTGATACATATGGTAGGCTATCGAAATACATATAACAGGCTATCGAAATACAAATGGTAAGCAACTGGAATATGTATGCCAGACTACGATAATAATTCTAAATTACCAAATGTACTCTAACATTCCCTCGCAGTCTTAGTGTGAGCAATGCGAACGCTTGGACTGGAGAAGGAACCGACATGAGTCCTCAACACGATGGTAGCCCTTTGTGCTGATGTCGAGGTAGCCAAGATGAAGATTTGTAGACGTGATAATGTAGTCGTGGTCGATCGAGCCGAAGTGGAAGGCGCCGATGTCGAGGAGCCGCACATGAAGCTGCGGGCGCAGGGAGGTGCCAAAGGTGCGCGAGGATGCGCTTTGGAAGAAGACGATGAGTCTATCGAGACATCGTGAAGGGGGTGATGTCAGAAATCGAAGACGTTGAATCGCCGTGGACGAAGCGTGCTTTGAGTTTGCCAGGGCCGAAAACGCGTTGAGAACGAAGGCACACACCGGTGCTGCCAGTACTGGGTGCACGGAGGTAGGGACCAGCACGAACACAGCGTAGTGTTGGAGGAGATCAGCAGAGAAGGCCTTTGAAGCTATCACGGTGCGCAGAGCGGCGAGGAGGAGAGTGCCAATGCAGCTCGCCGTTGCTGAAGTGGACAAAGAAGGGTCGAGGTAGATAATATAAACCTGAGGAAGCGCGATGGCGGTGCTCAAAGTCGGCGGGGCAGCCCTTGAGTTGGGAGTCAAGGTGCCCGCGGGTGGACAGGAGCAGCCCCTGGTCAGGACTCAGGGCGGAACAGCTCGATAAATACCATGTCGGCGATGAAGATGCAACGACGAAGATCACCAGCGGCATCGCTGCATTGCAGCAGGGCGACATAGATGCTGGCATCTAGTTGGCGGTGGTGCACGCGCTCTCAAGTCAACCATCCCAATAGTGCACCGATCAGCTGATCAGACCGAGGGTTCAGCTGTGAAGCGATGAAAGAAATCGGGGATGACCGACATGTGGTCCATATGGTGGAGGTGCCGAACAGCGTCGCGTGAGGAGCCCCTACAAGCGCCGCACGCAGTACGGGCCATATGAACGTCAAAGAGGAGTGGCCGGTGATGTTGTCGATGTAGAGGCGTGCAGAGTCGACGGGCGGTGGGCAATGTAACTTCGATCAGTGATCGAGTAAAAGTCAAAGAAATAAAAATGCAAATCAGCGGTTGCAGGAACCGCCTCAAAATCTATTGCTGACATAGAGAGCGCGTCCTGATCCAGCCGCCACTATGACGGCTCAGAGACAAGGACAGGGCGCGGCCTAATCCGACCACCACCATGACGACGCGGGGTAGACAAGAAGATCCAGAAGGAGTAGCGGCACGATGACCCGATCTGCTATGGCACGATGACAATGGTGACCGGATCAATTGGATCCGCCACCTAAACAGTGGTGCTGTCTTCGGTGGAGACCATAGAGATGGACCTCTCCGGGTTAGGAGGGTGGGTAGCAGAATAAGATCGATATTTGGCTTTTATACCATGTAAGAGAATGAGAGAGAAATAAATTGTATGAATAATGAATTGTGCATGTATTGAGCCTCTGAGATCGACTTATATAGTACAAGACTTGAGGGCAAAGCTCCCTAAGATATATATGGCAACCTATTAAAATACATATAATAAACTATCGAAATACAAATGGTAAATAACCGGAATATGTATGATAAGTTACGATAATAAACCTAAATTACCAAATGTACTCTAACACAACTTTTCAGGGACCCTGTCCATTCATGGCAAAGAGCTGGCTAGATACTTGAACTGGACAGTGGTTCTTTACAAGGACAGATAAATGGCTTGAGATGAAAAGAATGTTGCATCCACAATCTGGAGGCGAGCAAATGGCAACTGCAGTGCGAACTGAATCAACACGAATCTAAGAATGATAGGAAATCAAGCAAAAGCTGGTTGAATCCCGTCAACGCGACCGATCATTATCAGTTCGCGTACCTTCTGAAGCCCCTCTCCGTCCTGATTTCAAATTCAATCGTCTGGGTTCTCTGAATCCTTTCAAGTTTCAGCCTCAAACACGAGCCAGTCGTTCAGTCTCAGTTGATCGGAGGCGACGCACGTGAACGAGCTAGGTAAGTAGGACCTGAACAGGGAGGTAGTTTCTAAAGAAGAGAGAGAACAATAAATTATCATTTAGATCCAATCAGTTTCAATGGATAGTTTTTTTATTAGTTTCTATAGAGATAAAAAATTAATGCTTTCTTGTATGGTCTAAAAGAGAAGGTTGATCATCTGTGGCAAAAATATATTGGCAAGCATGTTGCAACGGGGAATGAGTTCCTTAGCAGAAAAAGAACTTGATGGTTTTATTCTAGCTAGCAGTAACCTCTTTTCTTCATCGCACATATCTATCATGGTATAGCATTATTGCTATCATTGCACATCCGAAGGAAAACAAAAAAAAAATGCTAACAAGTGAGTTTCCATCGATCCATGCTTGTCATTTTCCATGAGTCAACAAAGCATCTACTCTCTCTGTTCTAAAATATAAACATTTTTAAGTTTAGTCAAAATTAAATTTTTATCACTTTGACCATCAATAATATATAACTAATATTGTTTTTTATATAAAAATTATATTTTTTAATTTATTATGAAATAAGTTTCATAAAAATTATATTTTTATATCAAAAATTATGTAATTTCTTTATATTATTAAGTAAAAGCTACAAACATTTGACTTTATTCAAACTTAAAAATACTTATATTTTAGAACGGAGATAGGACTATGTGCGATGAGGAACTAGTCATAGAAAGGCCTACTTTTCACAAACACTTTGTGCAAGGTCGCTCTTGTGAAAGAAAAAAAAAAAGTATTTTTCACATGTGAAACAAATATAACCTTGACCCATCAGATAAGGACATCAGCCCTATGAAGGAGGGCAACTAATGGGAGGAATCAATCTGTTCTTTGTGACTTTGGGATTTTGGCAGATTTTAAAATAGATCCAGATGTGAAACAAATAGTATAATCTTAGACAGACTCTTTTTTTCTTAATCCTTTTCAACAGTCATTTCATTTACTCTTTTTGTTTCTAAATTATTGTCATCAAACTTTTTTTAATAAGATAAATAGTTAAAGTTGATGGTAAAAGTCAACGGCGACAACCATTTAGGAACGGGGGAAGTATAAGTCTCTTCTTGTGCCCCCTGTTCAGCAGGGCAACATTTCCGGTAAAAATTTGGACTCACAGAAACAGCGTTTGCTTCATGAATTGCTGTGCATTGTGGTCCGTTCCCGCAGTCACTGTATTTCAGGTCTTCATCTTCCTAAAGGGTTCAAACAGAACTCTGAAAGGCGATGATCGTTACATCAGGATCAAGGAGACTAAGACTTGGTGACTCGTTCGATACGTTATGCGTGACCGTCGGGCTTGACGAGCTGCTTATAGACCACACAAAACTGTGCAAGAACAGGATAGTACGGCTCACTTTATAGTTGCCCTGCACCTCTCCTCTGTCTCTCAAAGCTCCGTGCTCTACCCTAGGATACAGCAGAAAGAAAAGAGTGTTCTGAGAAGCTATAGGAGCATCATAGAGATACTTCTACCCCTTTCTGGGATCTGGGTAACATTCTCAGTATTTCTTCTAAGTATTTTTTTAGAAAAAGATTCCTTCTGAGTATATTTCTGTTCTCCATTTTTCTCAGTTTTTCTTCCTATTATAAGGCTGTTCTGAATACAGCAAACAGATTCAGATTTCGGAGTATACTCAATTCCTGAAAGCATAACAAATTGACAAGCAAAAGCATGAAGCTCTTATCGTTGGTGTTAGTATTATTGGGATGCCTAAAATCTTTTGTTGCTGCAGACTTCCAAGATAAGGTCTTCACGAAAATTGCAAATTAAAATCACGAATTTGACTCCAAAGTAACAAGAATAGTATCGGGATTATGTACCCCGGGTACCTGACAGTCTGCACTCGTACGCGTGAAGCTCTGGATTAGGGGTCGGCGACCGCGCGATCTGACCTCTAAAGGAGGCGATCTACGACGGCCAAGTCAGCCGCCCTGAGACGCACAAAGACTTCGACCTCTGAAAACCGACCCCCAGGGAGCGACCCCCGGGAGCATGTACGGTGTAATAGCACATTTACTTCGGTAGCCAACCACCATCCGTCCCGACAGGACGGGACGGGATTCACCACGGCGACACTTCAGCAGAAAGCTGCAACGGCTGCTGGACAAGACATGACAGCACTGTAGCTGGCACAGCAGTACCAGACAGGCGCCACAGTGCCCGCCGCTGCGCGTGACGTGACGGGTCACGACCACGCCTGGACGAAGCGAAATAAAAGCGACGACAGCGGAAGGACCCACCTGACGGCGAGACGGCAGGATCGCATAGAGCCTACCATCTGTAAACCCGGACCCCCTCCTATATAAAGGGAGGCCCGGAGAGCGATAGAGACAGACGACACAAGATAGAAAATCCACGAGACAACGAAAAACAGACCAACGAACACCACTAGGGCTCTGGATTCTTGCGTTCCGTCTAGCAAGCATCCCCGCTCATTCACGTTCTAATCACCCTCCACCTGCTCTGGATCCTCTCGCGAAGGGAGAATCCAGCCCTTGTAACATTATCATCGAGATAATCCGCTCTCTGGACGTAGGGTATTATACCGCTCGAAGTGGTCCGAACCAGATAAAAACCCCTTTGAGTCTTCCTTAGACTAGGCATATCGAATACGAAGGCACACCACCCCCACGATCGTATATTTGTACTGTGCCGGTGGTTCAGAACGCCGACAAATAGCAAGAGAAGGAAATTACTGTGCTCTTGACTGAGTACTGACCAAAAAGTGTATGTTAGCGATCTTCCCTGTGCATGTCACCAATCAAATGTTTTGATCAAGAAACTCTTGTAGAAATCCACATAATATATCTTGAAACATACTGGCAGATTGGAACAGGTCAACTGTTAAATCCACTTGTAGTTTCAGCATATTAGTGCCCTTGCGATATTCCATTGAATATTTAATTTTGTTTAGTGAAACCGAACACTCAATAGCAACAAAATAGTTGAATCCAGCTTGCTCGAGACACGGAACAAATGTTAATAATAAGGATTTCACCATTTTTAGCACTTGAGTCTACATCGCGGCCTCAGAGATAACAATGTTTCTTTTATCAGCAGTTGACGCACTGTATTTAATGAAGATGCATCTCAACGACAGCCGTGGTGTCCTCCAAGACTGGAAGGATAATCAAATGAGTCCATGCTATTGGATGAACGTTAACTGTCAAGACAACAATGTTATATCAATGTAAAAACAATCTAATTTCAGTTATCTTACAAGTTACGACTCTATTATGCCTATGTCAGCAAGGTTTAATCAAATTCACATTTTATACTCTAAAAACAAGGAAATCTTTAACTCTTTACTTAATAGCTTTGCTTGAATCTAATTTTTATGCTCCACGCTATCTAATATTCATATAGGTTTGTAGGGCCATTTATTCATACTTACATAGTCATTTTCTTAGTTAATCATTTATACGTTTGCAGATCTTTGAGCTCAGTTGGATTATCAGGAGCCTTGTCACCCAGCATCGCAAAGCTAACAACCTTACAAAAGCTGTAAGCTCAACAAATTTTTGTCCCAAATATCTGAAATTTATGATTTATTCCCCAAAAACGAAGGGATCAGTAATAGATAGACGACAAGTTAAATTTTCCCAAAAAGAAACATTTGCTGATCTTTTACATACTTTGATTTTGTTAATACTTTGACTTCAGGTTTTTGGATGGCAATGGCATAACTGGAGCAATTCCTGAGGTGTTTGGGAACTTATCAAATTTGACAACTCTAAACTTAGGAAACAATGATTTATATGGCCCCATACCTAGCTCTCTTGGCTCCCTCTCAAACCTAAAAAATTTGTAAGTATGCCATTGAATTACGCTATCATGCATACAAATTTTAACAATGTGATAACTTGGATAGGGATCTAAGCAGAAATGTCTTAAGAGGGAATATTCCACTCTCTTTTTCAAATCTTCGATCACTGAATTATATGTAAGTTTCCTGTTTCATTTGTTCACGAAAGTCAATACTTTTTCCAATAATATATATCATAACTCACTTTATTTTCAGAAATCTAGCAGATAATTATCTCACAGGTGATATTCCAAAACAGTTTTATCATTGTACTCTCTCCGTTCCAAAATATAAGCATTTCTAGATTTCATCAAAGTCAAACTTTTATAACTTTGACCATTAATAATATAGAAGTAATAATATTTTATCAAATAAAAAATATATTTTTTGGATTCATTAGAAAATAAGCTTTCATAAAAAAATTATTTTATATTAGAAATTATGTAATATAGTAGATATTATTAGTAAAAGTTAAATGAGTTTGCCTTTATCCAAACTTAGAAATGCTTATATTTTGAAACAAAGGTAGTAGTAAACTACGTCACAGAAATGAATTGATGTCAGCTACTTTGGATTGTGTGGATTATAAACTTGTAAGTACAATTCTGTTTTTCCAGCTATACAGGCAACCATCTGAATTGTGGCCAGCAGTCATTTTCTTGCGATAGCAGCAGCACACGGATAGGTACATTCTAAAATCTGGCAGTTATATTGTACACTAAATTTTTCTCCGCATACTAACTATGCACACAGCAACATATTACTATTGTTGAACCCTTCGAATGAAATAGTATGATTCAAACGAGCCATGAATCAGACAATACGATACTTGTTTCAAATGCTGTTCTCAATATACAAAAAAAAAAAAACTCCCTCCTTCCTTTATTTGATGTCGTTTCAGACATTTGATTTGAGCTAAAACACAACTAAATTTTTTTGTCTGAACGACAACATTAAAAAAACAGAGGAGTATACCTTAGAGCATGGCTACTGGTTTTCATGCCGGGGCGTAAGAGAAAGCTCTGGATAGTTGCCACGGTTCTTTCTCTAGTAGCAGCATTTACCTGCTTTACACTTTGCTTTGGATGGATCAGAAGTCAGAAAAGGTCAGATTTTTTCCACTAATTACTAGTATTATCTTCTCCATGTAGCCATCCAGTGTTTTTTTTTTGAACAACTAGTCATCATTTTTTGTACAAATGTTCGCAACAAACGGATCAAAGAGCTGTGAATACAGGTAAGATGACGGTATGTGATAGATTGAAGGTGAATGTGCACCAAAACGAAGAACTGGAGTTGGGCATAGAACAGAGCAATTCAGAGTTCAAAATTTTCGACTTTTCACAAGTTTTTGAAGCCACAAAATAGTTCTCAGAAGAAAATAAACTTGGGCAAGGTGGCTTTGGCCCCGTATACAAGGTAGAGAAAACATGCATGGGAGAACATTGAGAAAAAGAACTGAAAAACTATGCCTCAAGACTATCAAGTTAAACTGTGAAAACTGATCCCTCTCATGTCTGCAGATAAGACTGCTTCTATGAGAGCAATTTATCAACATGAGGATCACGGCTATAATCAAGCTAACTTACACCGTTATACAGGGCCAGTTTACCGATGGGCCGGAAATAGCAGTCCAGAGACTTGCTTCACGTTCTGGACAAGTTTTGAGAGAGTTCAAAAACGAAGTCCAACTGATTGCCAAACTCCAGCACAGAAGTCTGGTTAGGTTCCTGGGATGTTGCTCTCATGGAGAAGAGAAAATACTGGTTTATGAATATTTGCCAAATAAAAGCTTGGATTTCTTTATCTTCGGTATGGACTTCAGTAATCATACAATCCATATACTTACATTACTTTCTCCATTCTATTTACGTTTCATGAATGTGCAGATGAAACAAGAAGAATCTTAGTTGGAATAAGCGCCTGATGATCATAGAAGGAATAGCACAAGGGCTTCTATATTTGCATAAACACTCTGGCTTACGAGTCATACATAGAGATATTAAAGCAAGCAACATTCTCTTGGACTCTGATATGAACCCTAAAATTTCAGATTTTGGGCTTGCCAGAATGTCTACCTCAGATGACACCGATGGAAACACAAAAAGGGTGGTTGGGACATAGTAAGCTCTTTCGTACATAAGATGGCCAATATAATGACACAACAAATTAGAAAAAAAAAAGTAAATTTTTGACGTCAAAGTTTCTTCTTTTATGTTGTGTTACAGGCTGCCCTTGCAGTGGTTACATGGCACCAGAGTATGCTTCTGAAGGCCTGTTCTCGACCAAATCCGATGTCTTCAGCTTTGGCGTGCTTATTCTTGAGATAATAAATGGCGAAAGGAATTCAGGTTTCCATCAGCACGAAGACTTTCTGAACCATCTTGGATATGTAAGCCTTGCCTATCTAATTATATATGTAATCCGTGATGTGACAGAACTCCGGAACGGCGAGAGCGATTAGGAGTGAACACACGCGAACACGGTAGACTCACGAATGGTGCTGCAAGCTACTTTTTCTGATCTTTGTTATCTCTATATAAGCAAAGTACATGCAGTCACATATGGTTACAAACTAATTGAAGAAATCACGGCATGCTCGTAATCGGTTGTTGCCATCCCAACAGCCTGGGACATGCCGCATTCTATGCTAAGCCGCTAATGGCTCTACCTGCCTACTATGATCAGCGAGCTCAGGGCTTATTCAAACAATCTCCTCCTAAGCCCTAGAGCAACTACACTAAGTCTTTCATGCCGATGTCGCCACGTAGCTCCTGGAACCGAACACGTCCGAGCCCCTTAGTGATAATGTCGCCCAGCTGCAGTTCAGTACCAATGAACTCGACGTCGATCAGCTTCCTGTCGCAGCACTCTCGGATGAAGTGGAACTTCACATCGATATGTTTACTCCGGTCATGATGCACAGGATTTTTCATCAATGCAATGGCGGATTTATTGTCCACCATGAGCTTGGGTGCGAGGATAGCTCCTCCGATGAGTTCAGCCAGCAACCGTGCCAACCATACTCCCTCGCACACAGCTCCTACAGCCGCGATGTATTCTGCCTCGCAGGAAGACAACGCGACCACTTTCTGCTTGGACGACTGCCATGCAATCGGTCCACCTGCAAGGAAGAAGATGATCCCACTGGTGCTCTTCCGGTCATTGACGTCTCCGGCCAAGTCACTGTCGGAATACCCCTGCAGCTCGGGAGTGCCTCCATTCTTCTGTCCTGGGTGGTAGTGCAAGCCCCAATGCACCGTCCCAGCGACATACCGCAGCACGCGCTTGACACCAGCGAGGTGCTCTTCACGTGGTGCCTCCATAAATCGACTGAAGTACCCCACTGCGTATGCCAGATCGGGCCTTGAGTTACACAGGTACCTGAGGCTGCCGATGAGACTACGGTACTCAGTGGCATCAACACTGGGCGTCGTCCCTTCCTTCAGGAGCTTCAGTTTCATCTCCATGGGCGTGGCACTCGGGTTGCAACCTGCCAGCCCAGCCTTCTCGAGAATCTTGGTGGCATACGCAGCCTGACGGAGTGTGATCCCGTCTGCACCCTGTGACACCTCCAGGCCGAGGTAGTAGGAGAGAAGACCGAGGTCGCTCATGCGAAAGGTGTTCATCATCTGACCTTTGAACCTTGTCATGGCACCTGCATCACTACCAGTGATGATTAGATCATCAACATAGACGCCTACGATCAGGTGCCCTGACCCCTTTCCACGGGTGTACATCCTGTGTTCATTGATGCAGCGGTTGAAGCCGAGCTTGATCAGTGAAGCATCGAGTTTCTGGTTCCAGGCTCGTGGAGCCTGGCGGAGCCCATACAGCGCCTTATGCAGTCGAAGCACCTTGTTCCTGTTCTTGTCATCGATGAACCCGGGGGGCTGCTGAACGTAGACCTCCTCCTGGAGGTCCCCGTTCAAGAACGCCGATTTGACGTCCATGTGGTGAACGCCCCAGCCGTAGTGCGCCGCAATAGCAAGAAGCAGGCGCACTGACTCAAGTCGCGCAACGGGGGCGAACACCTCTTCAAAGTCGATGCCGGGGCGTTGCACATACCCCTTCGCGACGAGACGAGCTTTGTACTTGGCGATGTCGCCGTTCTCATCACGTTTCACCTTATACACCCACTTCAGGCCGATGGCATGATGACCATGGGGAAGCTCAGCCAACGACCAGGTGCAGTTGTCGCGGATCGACTTCATTTCCTCCTCCATCGCGGCATTCCAGTTTGGATCACCGTCAGCGTCTTTAAAGGACTTGGGCTCCTCCACGTTGACGTTATGCAGCTCCGCGTCCTCGACGTCGTGATGAGCCAGCCCGGGGACGGTGTTCGTGCCGAGCACGTTGTCGAGTGTTCTGTACCGGTGCTCCACGTCGTCGTCGTCAGCATCGAGGTTGAGATCAGTGGTGAGCGGCGTCACGAACTCGACCTGCACCCCCGTGGGAGCACTGGGAGTTGAGGGTGGCGGTGACGCGGTCTGCACCTCTGGCGTGCGCGGGCTCGTTGGAGCAGGTGAAGCCGGTGTCGTGGTCGATGCCCCAGACGGTTCACGCCTGAGCTCGTACTCGATGATGAACGGCTCCGAGTTGGCACTTGATGACGATTCATCCCACTCCCAGCGTGCCCCTTCATCGAAGATGGCGTCGCGCGAGATGTGGACGCGCTCCGTGACAGGGTCGAAGAAGCGGTATGCCTTCGATCCGCTCTCGTACCCGATGAAGACGACCTTCTGCCCGCGGTCGTCGAGCTTGCTGAGATGTGGGCGAAGGCGTTTGGTGTAGGCCACGCACCCGAACACTTTTAGGAAGTGCACGGGCGGTTTCTTCCCGTACCAAGCCTGGTACGGTGTCATCCCGTCGAGCGCGCTCGTCGGCGCTCGGTTGAGCAGGAACACCGCGGTGTGAACCGCTTCTCCCCAGAAACGCCCGGGCATGCCGCGGGCGCGCAGGATACTCCTGGCCGTGCCCAGGATCATCTGGTTCCGGCGCTCCACGACGCCGTTTTGCTGTGGTGAGTACGGCGCTGAGTGGTGACGCTGTATCCCCTCACCTGCACAGTGTTCGCCAAATTCCACTGATGTGAATTCACCACCGTGATCAGTGCGAAGTACCTTCAGCTTCTTCCCGCACTCGCTCTCAACGCGTGCCTGGAACGCCATGATCGCAGCTGGTGCATCTGCCTTCGTACGCAGGAGCGTGAGCCACATGAATCGGCTCATGTCATCAACCAGCAGCAAGAAATAGACGTTGCCGGCTGGTGTTGGTGGAGAGATCGGCCCACGAAGGTCTCCATGTACAAGCTCAAGCTCTTCCTGAGCTCTGTACTTTGCCGCCCGAGGAAACGGCGTGCGCTTTTGTTTCGCCAGAGCACAGTCTTCACAGACCTGCTCAACGTGGTCGATGACGGGCAGACCATTCACTAAGTCCTCGCGTCCCAGCTTCCTCAGCGACTGGAAATTGAGGTGGCCGTACCGTTCGTGCCAGCGCCACACCACGTCGCTGACGCGCGCGGTGAGGCACACCGGGGCGACGATGTTCATGTCGAGGTAGTATAGCCGGCTTAGGGAGCGGTGCACCTTTGCCAGCAGCTGGCGTTGCAGGTCGTAGAGGCGCAGTATACCCGACTCGATGTCGATCTTGAACCCGTCCTCATCCATCTGCCCGAGGCTGACGATGTTGGTGGTGAGGCGAGGAATGAAATAGACACCATCGAGGCGACGATGTTCCCCGTTCTTGCAGGCGAAGAGAACGGTGCCCTTTCCCTCGATGCCAACCACCGAGCCGTCGCCAAACTTGACAGTGCCGGTGACACTCGTGTTCAGCTCGGCGAAGACAGCTCGCGACCCCGTCATGTGGTTTGTCGCGCCGGTGTCAAGCACCCAGCGACGAGGTCCCACAGCCTCCTTCTCTTCCTCACTGAGGTGGAGGAGGACCTTGCGCTCGACGAGGTGGACGCGAGCCTGCGGAACATCAACTGGCGGCGACGAGCTGCAACGTGTGCACGACGTGGGTGTCGCGGTTACCTCGGTGTCCGCGGCAATGTACATCAGCGCCCCTTCTTCCTCGGCCTGAGCGACGTGAGCCGCGCCCTTCTTCCTGCCACGTCAGTCTTTGGCCCAATGGCCCTTTTTACCGCAGTTCTTGCACCGGTCATCAGGAGGTGGGCGCCCGCCAGCGGCGTTCCCGGCTTCCCCGGACTGCCCATCCCGCGACGAGGACCCTGATCCGCCACGACCGCGTCCGCGTCCGCGGCGATTTCCGCGGCCACCCGATCCGGATCCGCTCCCGGAGCTCTCCTGGTCGCGGCGAGCCTTGCGGCGGGCCTCCCAGTCCTCCTCACACAGCATTAGACGCCCCATGGCGTCGGTCACCTCTTTGGGCTTGGCGCGATCCTCGAACACGCGAAGCCGCCCGATCACCTCCTCGATGGTGACCTCGTTGAGGTTGAGGAACATCTCGAGGGAGACGGCAGCCTGCGTCAGTCTGTCAGGGACCACCTGCAACAGCTTCTTAACCACCTCGGCGTCGGTGATGTCGTCACCGAGGGAGCGGAGGTTGGTGGCGAGCGTGGTGATGCGGACGCCAAACTCGCTGACGCTCTCCCCTTCCTTGAAAGAAAGGACGCTGAATTCTCGGCGGAGCTGCTGCGCGCTAGCGTCGCGGGCACGTTCGTCCCCGATCCGCAGGGTCTTGACCGTGTCCCAGGCCTCCTTCACAGTGGCCTTCCTGGCAAGGGTGCTCCATAGATCGGAGGGCACTGAGCGCAAGAGACCGGCCATGGCTTGCCTGTCGTCGTGGTACTCTTCATCGTCAGGGTCATCGCTGATCCCGAAGTGGACGGCGTCCCAGACCCGCAAGGTCTGGAAGTTCACCTCCATCACCAGCGCCCACTCCGGGTAGTTTGTCTTCGTCAGCATTGGCCACGCAACGCTCGCGGACGGCCGCTCAATGACGCGCTCGACCACGCGCGATCCGGCGTCCCGGCTGCGCGACGGACGGCGTCGGTTGTTGGAGCGGCGGCGGTGAAAGCGGCGGCGGGGGATCGTTCTTCTCACCAGAGCCATCGGCACCACCATCACCCACCACAGGCTTCTTGTTGGGTGGTGACCTGGACGCCATGGCGACGGCGAGATTCTAGCTCTGATACCAATTGACAGAACTCCAGAACGGCGAGAGCGATTAGGAGTGAACACACGCGAACACGGTAGACTCACGAATGGTGCTGCAAGCTACTTTTTCTGATCTTTGTTATCTCTATATAAGCAAAGTACATGCAGTCACATATGGTTACAAACTAATTGAGGAAACCACGGCATGCTCGTAATCGGTTGTTGCCATCCCAACAGCCTGGGACATGCCGCATTCTATGCTAAGCCGCTAATGGCTCTACCTGCCTACTATGATCAGCGAGCTCAGGGCTTATTCAAACATGATGAACATTTTAATTCAAAGGCGTGGCAATTGTGGAGAGAAGGAAGGTGGCTTGAACCTGTTGACGCGTCATTAGTTTCTGACTATCATCACATAACATCAGAGATGCATCAACATCGCGTTGCTGTGCGTGCAAGAGACTGCAGCTGATAGGCCAACCGTGTCAGATGTGGTTGTGATGCTAAGCAGCGAGAGCACGATCCTTCCTGAGCCTAAACAACCGGCGTATTTCCACGTAAGGGTGGTGAAGGAAGAGACATCCACAGCTGCAGAACAGTGCAGTGCTAATGATGTGACCATAGCTAGCCCACGGGGAAGATAGTACTGTACTAGTAGCATCTAATTTTTAGTTTATGGTGTGCAATAGCAGGACTTTGTTTAAGATGGCTTGCGAACTCTTGAGGGTCATTGTTTAAGCTACAGAGCCATTTATGCCGAATGTCATTTGTTTCCCAAGAAATTTCGGATTTATAGGAGTAAATTTTAGTACAAAACTACAGGTACGTTATCAATATTATTGTAAAATTAC
>BCLF01011753.1:0-16935 GCA_001602275.1 Zoysia japonica | reverse complement strand
TTTTTTAGATCGATGTTCAATAATTTTCTTCTCATTTTCAGCAATACCTTTTGGCGTGTTATCATAAATCTCATCTTGGGCTATGCATGGAACATTATGTATCTCTTCTTTCTCCTTGTATGTATCACTTTCATCGTCTTGTTGTATCTCAATTTCCTGCAAAATGTTAGATGCAATAGAAGGTACAGTAGAAAACTCCTCCTCCAAAGAATGTTCATCACAACTAGACATAGATTTCAAAGATGTATCAACAAAAATTTTTCTCATAAAAATTTTAGCATCACTCCATGTTAGAGGATATTTTTTTGTTATATAGAAATGTTGCCACAAAGTTCAAGCATGTTCAACTAATGCATGACCAACATTCAAAAGCTTTCTCCTTTCACTCATACGGCATTGTCCAAATAGATTATCCATATCATTTTCTCAAACAATATATTTAGTAGAATCTAAACCATCATATAAAGGAAGAGATGAAAGAATATATTACTCGTGGAAGGACATGATGTAGCAATGGTCTAAAACTTATGCGTCTTTTGATTATGTGCAACATGTCTTTGCAGTAGATTACATCTCGCAAAGTTTGTTGCAATATTATTGTATTCACCTCCTTTTCTTCCTGTCATGGTTAGAAAATAGCATATGAAGAGCAAAAATATTATTCCTGCAACTACAGTGAGTGTGTGGTGAAAATTCCGCAAAAGGAAACGCCTTACCGAGCTCTTGCAAGATTCTTACCAAAGCAAAGCTAAGGATGGTGCAACCAGTGGCAGGAGAATCCAGAGAGTCGTACTTCTAGAATTACAGGGTCAAATACAGTGCTGATCCGAGGTATATATATGGAGCTTGGAGGGCTGAAATAATGATTTGTGAAACACAATTCTATAACAGATAGTAATATTGAATAAGTGTTCTAAGTATTATGTTCTAGTTGCTGGCACAAGAACACTAGTTTCAAAATCGGCTTCAAACCGGTACATTTAATATACCTATAAGGCAGGTTTTCACGCCGCTTTTTGAAAGTGGCCAAAACATGATATACATACTCAAACTTGGTTTTTGGGTGTAATGGAGTGGATTGGGCATGTTTGACGAGAAAACACAAGTTTCATAATCAGCGCACGAACAGGGCATTTATGGCACTTATGGGGCCAATTTTTGCGCCGATTTTTGAAGGTGACCAAAACATGATATACAAACCAAAACTTTGTTTTTGGGTGTAATGAAGTGTGGATTGGACATGTTTGGCGCAAAAAAAAAGGTTCATAATCGGCGCCCGATCCGGTGCATTTAATGCACTTGTGGGGCTTGTTTTCGGGTCGATTTTTGATGATTACCAAAACATGATATACATACTCAAACTTGGTTTTTGGGTGTAATGTACTAGAATGGACATGTTTGGCGCGAAAACACAAGTTTCATAATCGGAGCACGAACCGAAGCATTTAATGCAAATGGGACCCTTTTTCGGCTGATTTTTGAAGGTGACCAAAACATGATGTACATACCCAAACTTGTATTTTGTGTGTAATAGAGTGGATTGGACACGTTTGGCGCAAGAACACAAGTTTCAAAATCAGCAACTGAACCGGTGCATTTATTGCACCAACTATTGATTTGGTGGAGTCTACCCTCATGATCCAACAACAAACGAACCGGTCGTGTGCACCTTAGCAATCGCAGAACCAACTCCGTATAGTTATTGACCGTGCTGGACAGCAAGATCAACCTGATCACGAAGATCAATTCCTGCAAGCAATCGAAGAACAAGCAAGAACAAGATGTGGCAAACCAGAAATCTCTCACAATATGGGGTAATCAAAGCAGCCTAACAGGTGGTCGTTGGACACAACTGAAGATTAGAAAGTTTGCATAAGAGCTAAACTATAACAAAAGAAAACTCAAGTCTTTTTGGTGGCGGCTCGGACCTTTAAACAGGGTGGAGGACGACCAGCGGGTGCTCGGGTCATCCTCAAACCCAAGGACGCGCCTCTAATGGGCTCAACTTGATACACGGGCCATCGGCACAAGTTGGGGTGATGCAGCACCTTCTGAATTGAAACGATAATTGCTGCTAACTCGGATGTGATATGAAGGTGAGGCTGGATCCATTCAAAAGTAGACTTGATGAGCTTTCCAGAATGTACTTAAACACCCAAATTGGATTCCATATGAAGTCGTGGCTTTTGTTGCAAGTTTGTACTGTTTTGTAGTCCGAATCCTCCATGTGTAAATATTTCCATTGACGTCCTCATCAGAGGATATGATGTCCACATCATCCTTACCCACTTGAATTAGAGTCATCCGTGACTCAAGTCCAAAATGTAAAAGTGCCACTCCATTATGCCCTCGTGAAATCCTAAAGGGTTGAGGCCATGGAGTTATGTATGTGGTCTCATCATCCTCCTCCACTTTATTCGGAGTCGTCCTCGACTCAAGCACAGATTCAAAATCAGCTATGCCATCGTGCCTTGTGCTAATGTCAAAAGGTGGAGGCCACGGGGGTATGTAGTGACCTCATCATCCTCTCCCCCTTCTTTTGGAGTCGTCCTCGACTCAAGGTCAGATTGGAGAACCGCCACTCCACCGTGCACTCCAAAAATCATAAGAGGTGGCGGCCATGGGGGGTATTCTGAAGCGGTCAAGTAGTGCCACAAAGATCTCATCATTCTCTCCTTCTTTACAGCTAGCCGTCCTCGGCTTGATTCAGTGGTCGAAATAATTTCTTGCTGTCATGTTGGAACAGAGGATGAGCATGTAGCTTGGCCACAACAGCAACTTCTCCTTCTCCATGAGCTACTCCTATTGATAGGTCACAAAAGTAGAGAAACTTTGCAAAGCATTGTTAGTGTTAGTGCATGCTATTGTTTGATCCTGTTTTTGCATTTCAAAAGGGTATTTCAGATTAGTACAAATGACTATTTTAGATACTAAGAAATCTCCAATGTCATCGTATTTGCCAATAGCATAAAATACACAATTGCTAAAATGTTGCGAATTGCAATTCTGAAATAATCTCTTCTCTAAATAATTCAGATAACAAGCAGCATCAAATTCAATATAACCTAAAGAAGTTAAAGAAGATATGAGCTCTAACTTTGCATCATTCAAATCAGTGCAATAAAAATGCTTATTCTCCACATGTGTGTTCTCAAGAACAACATTTTTTACTCCATACACTAGTTGTGTTTTCGAGATGAACGAAACTTGATCACACAACTTGATGCAATCATAGGACAAATATGCATTACGAAACAAAGCATAAGTCTTGGGAGGCTCAACTAAGCTTTGCAGAACACTAGGATGAACACTGGACAATTGCAGTTCAACACAAGCAGCATGAGAGGATCGAGATGTGGTGAGGGACTCATAGTGTGTTTTATTTTTCTTACTCTCCTGGAATATAGTAGGCAGCACACAAGCATCATTATCTATTATCTCATCAACTAGCATAACGTCTTCTTTAGTCTTTTTCTCACTCTCCTGCACGTTGTTAGGCATAGGACAAGAAACAGAAGAGTGCTCTCTATGTAGTTGTGCAGTTTTAATAAGAGATAAAGTATCACACAACTCTTCTTTATCACATTTCCCTTGTGACAAAGGCACATCAGCAATACATTCCACAATTTTCTGATGGTAATTGTTCATGCTTGTATTTTTCGACGATAAAAGCTGATTTTCAGCAATACAAGCAAGCAAATACAAGTGTGAGTGAGTAGTAAGTTTTAGAGATGAGCAAAATTTAGATTTCAAAATTGAGACCATTCATAAACCTATTGATTTTATCTTCCCGACATTCATCTAAGTCACCTTTTGACACAAACCTTAAAGTCATGAAAGTATTCTTTAACAGTCATACTATTATGCTTCAAGTTGTTTAATTTGGCACTCAAATGATCAGCATAAAATGCTGGAATAAAGACATCTTTAAAATGACATTTGAAGTCTTTCCAAGATTCTAGAACTTTATTGTGCCTACAAATGTATTTCCATTTAAGCAAAGCACTTTCACTGAAAACAGTCGAGGCAATATAAATTTTTTTCTTTTCAGACAAGTCATGTGCATCAAATTTTTTATCTACATTTAGTTCCCAATCAATGTATGCATGAGGATCAAATTTCACTATAAAAGAAGGTATTGACGAACTGATGACTTGCAAAATATTATCCTTTACCTCATGTTGAAGCATTTGAACATCTTGGTGAGGGTGTAAACTACCAGTTTCCTTTTTCTTGATTGTGCCTATCGTGGTTAGTAAATAGCAAAACAAATTGACAACGAGCTAGGTTTTGTCCACCTCGATTTCCCTCAAGCTTGCTCAACCAAGTGCTTACAAAACCAGCAAGGGTGATTTACAATGAATGATGTCAACCTGCAAAGATTGGTGGAGCGATTGCCAGGGACACAAAACACAAAACCTGTTTGCTGTAGTAATCTGTGTAGCTTGGACAGTTTCAATTTGTAGCAAAGATTAGCACAATCAAATCAGCAAATGCAAAGTTGAATAAGTGTTCAACAACGGTATGGTGCTGGTCCTAGGCGAAACCCTGCTAGAGACGCGTGCCTAGACACAATGATAGTCCAACAAATGATACAAAAGGCTCAGGACAGTAGCACCTAAAACACGCAGCACTTCTCACTTTTTTTCAATTCTTTGACTTTCTTTTTCTCCAACTTCTCTCTTTTTTCCTTTTATTTTCTTTTCTTTTCTTTTTCTCTCCTTCTGTTTTTTTATGGAATGAAAATAGAGATGAACAAAAGTGCAGCTAGCAGATAGCAGATAGTATATCGCAGATCTCTTTTGCGATTGCGACACGCTCGGGTGGTATTTTATGGCAAGTGTTGGGACGCAGCACCTTCTGAATTAAAACGACAATTGCTGCTTACTTGGATGTGATATGCAGGTAAGGCTGGATCCATTCGAAAGGAGACTTGATGAGCTTTCCAGAATGTACTTAAACACCCAAATTCGTTTCCATATGAAGTCATGGCTTTTGTTGCAAGTTTATACTGTTTTGCAGTCCGAATCCTCCATGTGTGAATATTTCCTTTGACATCCTCTTCAGAGGATATGATGTCCACATCACCTGTGGGGCCCATTTTCACGCGGATTTTGAAGGTGACCAAAGCATGATATACATACCAAACTTGGTGTTTAGGTGTAGTGAAGTGTATTGGACATGTTTAGCGCGAAAACACAAAATTTCATAATCGACGCCCGCACCGGTGCATTTAATGCACCTGCAGGGCCGGTTACCGCGCCAGTTCTTGAAGCTGGCCAAAACATGATATACATACCCAAACTTGGTATTTGGATGTAGTGGACTGGACTGGACATGTTTGGTGCAAAAACACAAGTTTCATATACGACACCGAACCCGTGCATTTAATGCACCGGTGGGGTCCTTTTTGCGTCGATTTTTTAAGGTGACTAAAATATGATATACACACTCAAACTTGGTTTTTGGGTGTAATGTAGTGGATTGGACATGTTTAGCATAAAAGCAGATGTTTCATCATCGGCGCACGAATCGATGTATTTAGTGCACCTGTGGGGTCCGTTTCCGCCCGATTTTTGAAGGGGACCAAAACTAGATATACATACCCAAACTTGTATTTTGGGTGTAATGGAGTGGAATGGACATGCTTGGTGCAAGAACTCAAGTTTCAAAATCGGTTCCGAACTGGTGCATTTAATGCACCTATCAGGCTGGTTTTCGCGCTGATATTTGAAGGTGACCAAAACATGATATACCTACTCAAACTTGGTTTTCGGGAATAATGGAGTGGATTGGGCATGTTTGGCGCGAAAACACAAGTTTCATAATCGGACCACGAACAGATGCATTTAATGCACTTATGGGGCCAAATTTTGCGCCGATTTTTGAAGGGGACCAAAACATGATATACAAACCAAAACTTGGTTTTTGTGCGTCATGGAGTGTGGATTGGACAGGTTTCGCACAAAAACACAAGTTTCATAATCAACTCTCGAACCGCTGTATTTAATGCATCTATGGGGCCTTTTTCGTGCCGATTTTTGAAAGCGACCAAAACATGATATACATTCCCAAACTTTTTTTTTGGATGTAATGGAGTGGATTGGACATGTTTTAGCACAAAAATACAAGTTTCATAATCGACAAGGAACCGGTGCATTAATGCACCGGTGGGGCCCTTTTTGTGCCGCTTTTTAAAGGGGACCAAAACATGATATACATACCCAAACCTGGTTTTTGGGTGTAATAGAGAGGATTGGACATGTTTGCTGAAAAAGCAAAAGTTTCATAATCGGCACACGAACCGATGCATTTAATGCACTCGTGGGGCCGGTTTTCAGCATATTTTCGAAGGGGACCAAAACCTGATATACATACCCAAACTTGTATTTTGGGTGTAATGGAATGGAATGGACATGCTTGGTGCAAGAGCTCAAGTTTCAAAATCGGCTTCGAACCGGTGCATTTAATGCACCTATGAGGCTGGTTTTCGCGCCGATTTTTGAAGGTGACCAAAACATGATATACATACTCAAACTTGGTTTTTGGGTGTAATGGGGTGGATTGGGCATGTTTGGTGCGAAAACACAAGTTTCATAATCGGCGCACGAACCGGAGCATTTAATGCACCTATGAGGCTGGTTTTCGCGCCGATTTTTGAAGGTGACCAAAACATGATATACATACTCAAACTTGGTTTTTGGGTGTAATGGGGTGGATTGGGCATGTTTGGTGCGAAAACACAAGTTTCATAATCGGCGCACGAACCGGAGTATTTAATGCACCATTGGGGCCTGTTGTTGCGTCGATTTTTGAAGGTGACAAAAACAGGATATACATACTCAAATTTGGTTTTTTGCTGCAATGAAGTGGATTGGACATGTTTGACGCGAAAACACAAATTTCATAATCGGTGCACGAACCGGTGCATTTAATGCACCTGTGGGGCCTGTTTTCGGGTCGATATTTTAAGGTGACCAAAACACGATATACATAACAAAACTTGGTTTTTGGGTGTAATGGAGTGGATTGGACATGTTTGGTGCGAAAACACAAGTTTCATAATCGACGCACAAATCGGTGCATTTAACGCACCTGTGGGGCCCGTTTTCATGCCGGTTTTTGAAGGTGACCAAAACGTGACATACATACCCAAATTTGGTTATTGAGTGTAATGAAGTGGATTGGACATGTTTGGCGCAAAAACACAAGTTTTAAAATCGGCACTGAACCGGTGCATTTAATGCCCCTATGAGGCCTGTTTTCGCGTCGATTTTTGAAGGTGGCCAAAACATGATATGACTCAAACTTGGTTTTTGGGTTTAATGAAGTGGATTGGATATGTTTGGTACGAAAACACAATTTTCAAAATCAGCGCCCGAATCGGTGCATTTAATGAACATGTGGGCCTGTTTTCGCTCATTTTTGAACGTCACCAAAACATGATATACATACCCAAACTTGCTTTTTCAGTGCAATGGAGTGGATTGGACATGTTTGGCACGAAAAGACAAGTTTCGAAATCGGCGCCGAACCAATGCATCTAATGCACCGGTGGGGCTCGATTTCACGTCGATTTTTGAAGGTGATCAAAACATGATATACATACCCAGACATGGTTTTTCGATGTAATGGAGGGGATTGGACAAGTTTGACGTGAAAAGACAAGTTTCATAATCGGCGCCGAACCGGTGCATTTAATGCACCTGTGGGCCCCGTTTTCCTGCCGCTTTTTGCACATGACCAAAACAAGATAGACATACCCAAACATGGTTCTTGGATGTAATGGAGCGGAATGGACGTGTTTGGCATGAAAGCACAACTGTCATAATCGGCGCCCGAATCGATGCATTTATTGCACCTGCGGGGCCCCTTTTTGGGCCGGTTCTTGAAGGTGACCTACCCTAGAGTGGCCCCGTTTTCTCGCAGGTTTTTGAACATGACGAAAACATGATACACATACCTAAACTTGGTTTTTGGGTGTAATGGAGTGGATTGGATATGTTTGGCCCGCAAAGACAAGTTTTATAATCGGTGCCGAAACTGGTGCATTTAATGCACCAGTGGGGGCGATTGTCGCGCTGATTTTTCAAGGTTACCAAAAGATGATATACATACCAAAACTTGGTTTTTTGGTGTAATAGAGCGGAATGGATATGTTGGGCGCGAAAACACAAGTTTCATAATCGACGCCCGAACCTGTGGATTTAATGCACCTGTGGGGCTCGTTTTAGCGTTGATTTTTGAAGGTGATCAAAACATGATATTCATACCCAAACTTGGTTTTTAGACGTAATGTAGTGGATTGGACGTGCTTGGCACTAAAACACAAGTTTCATAATCGGCGCCGAACTTGTGCATTTATGCAGCTATGGGCCTGTTTTCCTGCCGGTGTGAAGATGACCAAAACATGATACACATACTAACACATGGTTTTTTGGTCTAATGGAGTGGATTGGACATGTTTCGCACGAAAACAAAAGTTTCATAATCGGCGCCCGCACTGCTGCTAAAATGCACCCGTGGGACCAGTTTTCGCGTCGATTTTTGAAGGTGATCAAAACATGATAAGCATACCCAAACTTGGTTTTCAGGTGTAACGGAGCGGATTGGACAAGTTTCACGAAAACACAAGTTTCACAATCGGTGCCCGAACCGAAGCATTTAATGCACCTATGGGGTCCGTTTTGGCGTCGGTTTTTGAAGGTGACCAAAACATGATACACATATCCAAACATGGTTTTTGGGTGTAATAGAGTGAATTGGACATGTTTGACGCAAAAGCACAAGTTTCATAATCGGCGCCCGAACCGGTGTATTTAATGCACCGGTGGGGCCGATTTTCGCGCCGATTTTTGAAGGTGATCAAAACATGATATACATATCCAAACTTTGTTTTTGGGTGTAATGGAGTGGATTGGAAGAGTTTGGTGCGAAAACACAAGTTTCATAATCGACGCACGAACCGGAGCATTTATTGCACCTGTGGGGCCCGTTTTCATGTTGATTTTTGAAGGTGGCCAAAACAAGATATATATACCCAAATTTGGTTTTTGAGTCTAATGGAGTGGATTGGACATGTTTGGCGCAGTAACACAAGTTTCGTAATCGGAGCCCGAACCGGTGCAATTAATGCACCTGTGGGGCCGATTTTCGGGTCGATTTTTGACGTGGCCAAAACATGATATGGTTTCTGGGTGTAACAGTGTGGATTGGACTTGTTTCACGCGAAAACACACGTTTCATAATCGATGCACCAACCGGTGCATTTAATGCACCTGTGGGGCCCGTTTTCATGCCGGTTTTAAGGGGACCAAAACATGAGAAACATACCCAAACTTGGTTTTTGAGTGTAATGGAGTGGATTGGACATGTTTGGCGCAAAAACACAAGTTTCATAATCGGCGCCCGATCAGGTGCATTTAATGCACCTCTGGGGCCGGTATCGGTGCCGGTTTTTGAAGGTGACCAAGACAAGATATACATGCCCAAACATAGTTTTTGGTTCTAAAGGAGTGCGTTGGACTAGTTTGTCGCAAAAACACGACTTTCATAAGCGACACCGAACCGATGCATTTAATGCACATGTGGGGCCCTTTTTGCGCCGATTTTTAAAGTTGACCAAAACATGATATACATACCCAAACCTGGTTTTTGGGTGTAATGGAGTGGAATGGATATGTTTGGCGCAAAAACACAAGTTTCATAATCGACGCTGACCCGTTGCATTTAACGCATATGTGGGGCCTGTTTTCGCGCCGATTTTTGAACGTGACCAAAACATGATATACATACGCAATCTTCGATTTTGGGTGGAATGGAGTGGATTGAATATGTTTGGCACCAGAACACAAGTTTCAAAATCGGCACCGAACCGGTGCATATAATGCACCTGTGAGGCTTGTTTTCGCACCGATTTTTGAAGGTAACCAAAACGTGATATACATACCCAACCTTCGATTTTGGGTGTAATGCAGTGGATTGAACATGTTTGGTGTTTGGGTGTAATGGAGTGGAATGGACATTTTTGACGCAAAAACACAAGTTTCATAATCGGCGCCTAAACCGGCGCATTTATTGCACCTGTGGGGCCCATTTTCGTGCCAATTTTTGACGGCGACCAAAATATGATATACATACCCAAACTTGGTTTTTGGGTGTAATACAGTAGATTGGACATGCTTGGCGCAAAAACTCAAGTTTCGTAATCGGCGCCTGATCGGGTGCATATAATGCACCTGTGGGGCATGTTTCCGTGTCGATTTTTGAAGGTGACAAAAACATGATATACATACCTAAACCTAGTTTTTGGGTGTAATGGAGTGGAACGGACAAGTTTGCCATAAAAACACACGTTCATAATCGGCGCACGAACCGAGGCATTTAATGCACTGGTGGGGCCCGTTTTCGCGCCAATTTTTTAATATGACCAAAACATGATATACATACCCAAACATAGTTTTTGGGTGGAATGGAGTCGATTGGAGAAGTTTGATGCGAAAATACAAGTTTCATAATCGACGCACGGACCGGTGCATTTAAAGCACGTGTGGGGTCCGTTTTCGTGCCGATTTTTTAATGTGACGAAAAAATGATATACATACCCAAACATAGTTTTTAGGTGTAATGGAGTGTGTTGGACGTGTTTGGCGCAAAAACACAAGTTTCATAATCGGCAACTAAACCGGAGCATTTAATGCACCTGTGCGGCCCGTTTTTGCGCCAAGTTTTGACGGCGACCAAAACATGATATACATACCGAAACTTGGTTTTTGGGTGTAATGGAGTGGATTGGTCATGTTTCGCGCGAAAACACAAGTTTTGTAATCGACACGCAAACCGATGCAATTAATGCACCTGTGGGGCCGATTTCCGTGCCGGTTCTTAAAGGTGACTAAAACATGATATACATACCCAAACTTGCTTTTTGAGTGTACTAGAGTGTGTTGGACGTGGCGCAAAAACACAAGTTTCATAATCGGCAACGAACCGGTGCATTTAATACACCGTGGGTCCCTTTTTGCGCCGATTTTTGAAGGTGACCAAAACATGACATACATACCTAAGTCTGGTTTTTAGGTGTAATGGACGGGATTGGACATGTTAGCGCAAAAGCAGAAATTCCATAATCGACGCACGAACCGGTGCATCTAATGCACCCGTGGGGCCCGTTTTCGGCCGAATTTTGAAGGTGACAAAAATCTGATATACGTACGCAAACTTGGTGTTTGGGTGTAATGGAGTGGATTGGACATGTTTGCCATAAGAACACAAGTTTCAAAATCGGTATCGGACTGGTGCATTTAATGTACGTGTGAGGTCTGTTTTCGCGCCGATTTTTGAACTTAACCAAAACATGATATACACACACAAACTTCGATTTTGGGTGAATGGAGTGGCTTGGACATATTTGGCGCAAGGACACAAGTTTTATAATCGGTGCCCGATCGGGTGCATTTAATGCACCTATGGGGCCGGTTTTCGTGTCGGTTTTTGAAGGTGGCCAGGACATGATATACATACACAAACTTAGTTTTTGGTTGTAATGGAGTGGAATAGACGTGTTTGGTGAGCAAAGACATGTTTCAAAATCGGCGCACGAACCGGTGCATTTATTGCACTTGTAGGGCCCGTTTTCGCGCCGATTTTTTAATATGACCAAAACATGATATACATACCCAAAAATAGTTTTTGGGTGTAATGGAGTCGATTGGACATGTTTGGTGCGAAAATACAAGTTTTATAATCGACGCACGAACCGATGCATTTAATGTACCTGTGGGGTCTTTTTTCATACCGATTTTTGAATGTGACCAAAACATGATATACATACCTAAACTTGGTTTTTGAGTGTAATGGAGTAGATTGGACATGTTTGCCGCAAAAACATAGGTTTCATAATCGACATCCAATCAGGAGCAGTTAATGCACCTGTGCGGTCGGTTTTCATGTCGATTTTTGAAGGTGACCAAGACATGATATACATACCCAAACTTAGTTTTTGGCTGTAATGGAGTGGATTGGACATGTTTGGCGCAAAAACACGAGTTTTCTAATCGGCGCCAGATCGATTGCATTTAATGCACCTGTGGGGCCGGTTTTTGAAGTTGACCAAGACATGATATACGTACCCAAATTTCGTTTTTGGATGTAATAGAGTGCATTGGACATGTTTTGCGCAAAAACACGAGTTTCATAATGGACACCGAACCGATCCATTTAATGCACCTGTGGGGCCCTTTTTGTGCCGATTTTTGAAGTTGCCCAAAACATGAATACATACCCAAACCTGGTTTTTGGAAGTAATGGAGTGGAATGGACATGTTTGCCGTGAAAACACTAGTTTCATAATCGACTCCGAGCCGGTGCATTTAATGCATATGTGGGGCTTGTTTTCGCGCCGATTTTTCAACGTGACCAAAACAAGATATACATACACATACTTCGATTTTGGGTGTAATGGAGTGGATTGGACATGTTTGGCGCCAGAACGCATGTTTCGAAATCGGCACCGAACCGTTGCATTTAATGCACCTATGAAGCTTATTTTCGCGCCGATTTTTGAAGGTAACCAAGACATGATATACATACCCAAACTTCGATTTTGGGTGTAATGCAATGGAATGAACATGTTTGCTGCAAGAACACAAGTTTCGAAATCGACGCCCGAAGCGGTGCATTTAATGCACCTGTGGGGCCCGTTTTCTTGCCGGTTTTTTAATGTGACCAAAACAAGATATACATACCCAAATTTGGTTCTTGGGTGTAATGGAGGGTATTGGACATGTTTGGCGTGAAAGCAGAAGTTTAATAATCGAAGCACGAATCGATGCATTTAATGCACGTGCAGGGCCCGTTTTCGACCGATTTTTGATGGTGACCAAAACCTGATATACATACCCAAACTTGATTTTTGGGTGTAATGGAGTGGAGTAGACATGTTTGGCGTGAAGACAAAAATTTTACAATCGACGCCAGAACCGGTGGATTACATGCACCTGCGGGGCCTGTTTTCGCGCAAATTTTTGATGGGGACCACAACATGATATACATACCCAAATTTAGTTTTTGGGTGTAATGGTGTGGATTAGACATGTTTGTTGCAAAACCATGAGTTTCATAATCGACATCGAAACGATGCATTTAATGCACCTGTGGGGCCCGTTTTCCGCCAAATTTTGAAGGTGACCAAAACCTAATATACATACCCAAACTTGTATTTTGGGTGTAATGGAGTTGATTGGCCATGTTTGGCGCAAGAACACAAGTTTCAAAATCAGCAACTGAACCGGTGCATTAAATGCACCTGTGGGGCCCATTTTAGCGTCGATTTATGATGGCAACCAAAACATGATATACATACCCAAACTTTGTTTTTGGGCGTAATGGAGTGGATTAGACACGTTTGGCGCAAAAAACACAAGTCTCATAATCGACGCCCGAACAGGTGCATTTAATGCACCTGTGGGGTCTGTTATCGCTGATTTTTGAACGTGACCAAAAACGTGATATACATACCCAAACTTGGTTTTTAGGTGCAATGGAGGGGATTGGACATATTTGGTGTGAAAACACAAGTTTCATAATCGACGCACAAATCGGTGCATTTAATTCACATGTGGGGCCCGTTTTCATGTCGGTTTTTGAAGGTGACCAAAAAATGACATACATACCCAAATTTGGTTTTCGAGTGTAATGGAGTGTGTTGGACGTGTTTGGCGCAAAAACACAAGTTTTATAATCGGCGCCTGATCCGTTGCATTTAATGCACCTGTGGGGCCGGTTTGCGTTCTGGTTCTTGAAGGTGACTAAATCCTGATATACATACCCAAACTTTGTTTTTGGATGTAAGGGAGTGGCTTGGACATGTTTGGCGCAAAAACACAAGTTTCATAATCGACATTGAATCGGTGCATTTAATGGACCTGTGGGGCCCGTTTTCTTGTCGATTTTTGACGGCGACCAAAACATGATATACATACTCTAACTTGATTTTTGGGTGCAATGGAGTGGATTGGACATGTTTAGCGCAAAAAAAGTTTCATAATCGGCAGCGCACCAGTGCATTTAATGCAATTGTGGGGCTCGTTTTTGCGCCAATTTTTGAAGGTGATCAAAACCTGATATACATACCCAAACTTGTACTTTGGGTGTAATGGAGTGGATTGGAAACGATTGTTGCAAGAACACAAATTTCAAAATCGGCAACGAACCAGTGCATTTGATGCACCTATGAGGCTGATTTTCGCACTGATCTCTGAAGGTGGCCAAAACATGATATACATACTCAAATTTGTTTTTTGGCTGTATTGTAGTGGATTGGACATGTTTGGCACGAAAACATAAGTTTCATAATCCGCGCTCGAACCGGTGCATTTAATGCACCTGTGGAGCCTGTTATCGCCGATTTTTAAACATGACCAAAACGTGATATACATACCCAAACTTGGTTTTTTGGTGCAATGGAGCAGATTGGACATGTTTGATGTGAAAACACAAGTTTCATAATCGACAACGAACCGGTGCATTTAATGCACCTGTGGGGCCCTTTTGCGTCGATTTTTGAAGGTCACCAAAACATGATATACATACCCAAACGTGGTTTTTGGGTGTAATGGAGGGGATTGGACATGTTTGGCACAAAAGGAGAAGTTTCATAATCGACGCACGAACCGATGCATTTAATGCATCCGTGGGGCTCGTTTTCGACCGAATTTTGAAGGTGACAAAAACCAGATATACATAACAAAACTTGTATTTTGGGTGTAATTGAGTGGATTGGACATGTTTGGCGCAGGAACACAAGTTTCAAAATCGGCACCGAACCGGTGCATTTAATGCACCTATGAGGCTGGTTTTCGCGTCAATTTTTGAAGATGGTCAAAACATGATATACATACCCAAACTTGATTTTTGGGTGTAATGGAGTGGAATGGACATGTTTGACGCGAAAGCACAAGTTTCACAATCGGCAGCGAACCGGTGCATTTAATGCACCTGTGGAGCCGGTTTTTGCGCCGATTTTTTAAGGTGACCAAAACATGAAATACATACCCAAAATTGGGTTGTGGCGCAAAAATACAAGTTGCATAATCGGCGTCCGACCCGGTTAATTTAATGCACCAATGGGGCCGATTTTGGAAGGTGACCAAAATATGATATACATATCCAAAATTTGTCTCGTAATCGACGCAGGAACCGGTGTGTATGAGGCCGGTTTTCGCGTCGATATTTGAATGTAATGAAAACATGATATACATACCAAAACATGGTTTTTGGGTGTAATGGAGTGGATTGGACATTTTTAGCGCCAAAACACAAGTTTCATATTCAACGCTCGAACAGGTGTATTTAATGCACTTGTGGCGCCCATTTTTGTGCCCGCTTTTGAAAGCGACTAAAACATGATATACATACCCAAACTTGGTTTTTGATGTAATGGAGGGGATTGGACATGTTTGGCGTGAAAACATAAGTTTAATAATCGGCACCGAACCGATGCATTTAATACATCTGTGGGGCCTGTTTTGTGCCAATTTTTAAAGGTGACCAGAACATGATATACATACGCAAACCTGGTTTTTGGTGTAATGGAGCATATTGGACACGTTTGGCGCGAAAACACAAGTTTCATAATCTGCGCCCGAACCGGTGCATTTAATGCACCATTTGGGCCTGTTTTTGCGCCAATTTTGAAGGTGCCAAAACATGATATACATACCCAAAATTGGATTGCAGTATAATGGAGTAGATTGGACATGTTTAGCACGAAAACACAAGTTTCATAATCAGCGGCCGAACCATTCATTTGATGCACCTTTGGGGCCCGTTTTCGCGCCGATTTTTGAACGGGACCAATACAAGATATGATGCGTACGTGGTTCATGATCTTCCGTGAGATCGTGATAACTCTCGATTTGGCGGAGATGCGACACACAATCTATCAGGCCTCAAATGAATACGATTGGACCCCGGAATAGCAGATGTTCTCATCATCATCCCCTTCTTGTTTTGGAGTCGTCCTTGACTCAAGTTTATTGTCTAGACCTCAACTCCACCATGCCATGAAACCTGCGTGAAAAGGTGGAGGCCACAGAGGTATTTGAACGCAATCATTTGGTGGCTCAAAGATCCTTATAATCTCATTATTCTCCCCTTCTTGATGGAAAGCCGTCCTCGGCTTTCTCTCTTGGGTTTCATGATACTTCTTCAAATAATTAGTAACAGGAGCACACAAATAGCTAGAAAGATCACAAGATGCAAACATGACATCTTTGCACACTAAGGCATCACATAAAGTATTTTTATCACAAAAATCAGCAAGATCATTTTTCTGAGAAGGCATAAAGTGTATTGTCTTAGAAAAACTAGATAAATATGACATGGCACGACATTTTGTATTTCCATCATCTAGTTTGTCATTTATTTCATCATGCAAGAGGACTTCAAATTTGAGCAAATATAAAATTCTATGCACCATAAAGGCACCTCTAGAATCATAATTGCCTATAACATAAAAAATGGTTCTAGTAAGCAAAGGCAATTCAGGTTTCGAAAATATCATCCTCTCTACCGTAGAAAGGTCATGAAAAAAATAATATTCAATATAACCCACAGTGTTTGGAAAAGATAGCAATTTCAGCTCATCATTTTTACATGTAATGGGTGTCAAATGTTTAATTTCAGCACCAGTTAATGGATAAAAATTAGGAGTTTCAAATTCATTCAGTTCTTGTTGCATAGAAAGAATATAAATATCAGCACACAACCTTCTCTTATCACAAGAACTAGTGGGCAAATCAAACAGTGACAAAGATAAATGGATAAAAGGTGATATTAGCAGTTGCTTTACAAAAGTAGGATCGATAAAAAATTTCAACCCAACAAAAATATTCTCACCTTTTGTAGATCGATGTTCAAAAAGCTTTTTCTTAT
>BCLF01011752.1:0-18005 GCA_001602275.1 Zoysia japonica | reverse complement strand
GCCGGCGCTGGCCGCTGGCCGCATTGCCGTGCCAGTGGCCGCCGGGCTCCCTTTTTTTTATTCATTTTTTTTATCTCTCTGATGTGGTGGCTGCGACTAGGGTTTTATTTCTTTTCTTTGCGCGGTTCTTTCGCGAAGCCCGAGGGCTTCCGCCACAGTGTAGCCGACGGCTATGATTTTTCTTTGCGGATCTTTGCTCGCGGGTAGGGTTCCGGCGAGTTTTTTCTATACTCGTCGGGATCCACTCCTAGAGCTGGCTCTGATGCCAATGTCGTTTTCTTTTTTTCCGGTATCTAGGAGTGCAGATCCGAGAGTTTCGTATCGGGGAATAAATCTGTGGTTCGGAGGTGGTCAATACCTTCGGATCTTGTTGCCGAAGTCGTGGAAGACGATCCGGTCATCTGCCCTTCGTCGATGCGGTACTCTGCGCTAGGGCATCGTTGGTCAGTGGCGAGGGCAGTGGCGTAGAAGTCACAGCGACGTCGTGGCGATGACAGCGGTGGTGCTTTCCGTCGGTACAGCGCCCCCTCACAGATCGGGTTTAGGGTTTATCGGTGGGGTGTGGCGATACGAACGAACTCGGTGTGAGTAGCGGCCGGCCTCCACCTCTATTTATTGTGGCGCTAGCGACAGGGGCCCACCAGCCATAATGGGTTGGGCGCCTCCGATAAGGGTGCAATTAGGTCAAGAGCCCATTTAAGCCGTTGGGTCAAAACAGGTGGAGATCAATTTCTAACACTATTAGGTGAGGATATATACAATCTAATCTAATTCCAAATTTCCAATTCCGTAAATGATTTTTGATCTTGCGTTATTGTGTTTTCATTGCCAGCTTGCCGCTGATTCCTGATTGGGATTTCTTTTGCAGCAATCCCTCACGTTCATGGTCTCATTTTCTGATTGTCCATTTGCCTTGTCAGGTTAAAGCTTTAAAGCCTCTTCCACGATGTCAGGTTCAGGTAAGAAACTAACTAGCTCAGTGGTATTGACTGTTGACAAGCCTGGGTGCCGATGCTGTTAATGTAAAATTTTACCTATGCACATAAGTATCTTAGGTAATGGCTTCATAATTTTATCTCACCAATTTGGCAGGTAGCATAAAATTTATGGAGCGTTTCTTGAAAAGAAAATTACCATCAACTAGTGATCAAAGAACTTCACAAACAAATCAAGGTGCATCAAAAACAAATGCTACTACCAGTTCTCCTTTAATATTGTCAGCGAAAGATGTAAATTTAGATGAACTCCCATATGATCAAGCTGATAGAAAGAGAATCACAGAATATCCTAGCCTTACGCTACAAGATCAGATAAAGAGAAGGTACCTTGTCAAAGGTCCATACCGACCACAACCTGACTTTAAGTACCCACAAACTATTATTGTTGGCAAGTCACGACAGTTTAACCCAGAATGGTTTGAGTAGTATGATTGGCTAGAGTACAGTGAAAAGTTAGATACTTTTCTTTGTCTGTACTGTTACTTGTTTAGAGATTGCATTGAAGGACAAGCTGGAAATGATGCATTTGTAACAAAAGGTTTCTCCTCCTGGAACAAGAAAGACAGACTAGATGTTCATGCAGACAAGTTAGATGATTTTCATAATGCAGCTGTCAAAAGATGTAACAATTTGCTAAAACCAGATCAGTCAATTATTGTTGGTCTCTACAAGCAAAGAGATCTTACAAAGGAGGAATATTTTATACAACTAAATACCTCCATAAATGCTACCAGGTTCTTGTTGCATTAAGGATTAGCATTTCGTGGTCATAATGAATCCGAAGAATCTGTTAATAGGGGAAATTTTTTGGAGCTGGTTAAGCTTTTAGCAGAGCAAAATGAAAAAATTAAAAAGGTTGTGTTAAGAAATGCTCCTGAAAATTGTCAAATGGTAGCCCCAAAAATTCAAAAAGACATTGCTCAATGCTTTGCAGAGGTAATATTGGTTCATTTATTTTTATTTAATGAATGATGTTTCAACTCTAAAAATGGTTCTTAATATGTGCAGATCATAGTGGAGTCTATTATTGAAGAGATCGGCGGTGGTGTGTTTTGCTTATTGGCTGATGAGTCTGCGGATGTTTCGGACAAAGAACAAATGGCTGTGGTTTTAAGATATGTTGACAAATGCGGAGTGCTAAAAGAAGACTCATTGGTGTTGTTCATGTCAGTGAAAAAACATCTTCATGTCTTAAATCTAATATTGATAAATTATTTAAGGAGTATAAATTAAGTTGGAAACAAGTCAGAGGACAAGGTTATGATAGAGCAAGCAATATGAGAGGTGAGTTCAATAGTTTGAGAGCTTTGATCATGAGAGAGAATAAGTGAGCATACTATATTCACTGTTTTGCTCACCAACTTCAGTTAATCGTAGTGGCAGTAGCAAAAAAGAATGATGACATTAGTGACTTCTTTGATATGATATCTCTTCTTCTAAATGTGGCTGGAGCTTCTTGCAAACGGAAAGATATGATCCGAAAAAGTCAACAAGAAAGAGTAAATAAAGCAATAGGCAGCAGACAAATTTGTATTGGTTCAGGATTGAACCAAGAGCAATCACTTCAAAGACCCGGAGAAACACTGTGGTGTTCGCATTGTAAGACCCTTAAGAGTCTTAACAGCCTATTTTCATCTATTATTGAAGTGCTCAAATATGTGGAAAAAGATGATCCAAATGATAAGAAGAGACATCAAGCGCATGGGCTCATTGATTATCTTCAGGATTTTGATTTTGTGCTTTATTTGCAGCTCATGTTGATGATCTTGAGACATGCAAATGCTCTGTCACTTTGCTTACAAAGGAAAGATCAAGATATATTGGCAGCCATGTTAGAGGTGAAGTCAACCAAGAAAAAATTTCAGGAAATCAGAGATGATGGATGGGAATCTTTATTGGAGAAAACATATTCTTTTTGTGAAGAGCATGGCATTCTAATTAGATATGGAAGAACAGTACATTGATCACCATAGATCAAGAAAAAGGACAGGCCGCAGCAATTATAAACACTATAGATGGGATTGTTTGAACCCTGTTATTGACTTGCTACTAATTGAGTTCAATGATCGCTTCAATGAAACAAATTCTAATTTGCATACGTACATGGCTACTTTTAGTCCTAAGGACTCTTTTAGTGATTTCAAATTGGAGAGCTTAATGGAATTAGCTAAGCTATATCCTGATGATTTTACTTCAGAGGAACTAAAGGATCTTGCACTTGAGCTTGAGTTCTACATTGATAATTTACAAGCTGATGAAAGATTTTCCAACTTGAACAGCTTAACTGAACTTGCAAAAGTGATGGTTGATACAAAGAAGCACCTTGCTTTTGGTCTGGTTTATAAGCTTCTAAATCTGGTGTTTGTTTTACCTGTCACTACTGCATCAGTGGAGAGATGCTTTTCAGCAATGAAAATTGTGAAGACAGTACTTTGAAATCGTATTGGCAACAAGTTTATGAATCATTGTGTTATTTGCTTTGTTGAGCCTAAATTGCTAGCTGTAATATCAAACGATGCTGTGATAGATTGTTTTTAGAAGATGAAAGATCATAATCGTTGAATGCTTCTGTGATGGGTATAATCAATGTAAAGCCTAAATTAGTTCGTTAGATTTCTCAACTTTATTTTTAGTATTGATTGTCCTTCAGTTATGTGTTCTTTCATTTTATATCCCATGGTTAAGACTTCGTGATGACACCATCGACCTAAAATCCTGGATCCGCCCTTGCATGGATTTTCCGATGTGACTTGATTTGAACAATCAACGTCTTGACGTCTACTGTATCCTGAATCTCTAATCAGTATACTGTATCACAAGAGCAAATATGCTTTCAACTTGTAATATAGATGAACTTTTCAAAGGCTTTAGTTGTGTCATGAAAGCCATGTAATCTGTTCTTCATTGGATGGCGTCGTCCAATTTTCTGAGATTAGCATAATAATGCTGTAGCCCAAAATGCATGATGGCGTTCTAATTTTTACATTTGTGCAGTCTTATGACTTCAGGGTTGTGTTCTTTTGGAGGATTGATTGCAATGAAAAGCTTGCGTTGCTGTATAATTTGTTGTGCGTGATAGAAGCAGAAAAATTACGTTCACCTCTTCTTAGACAAAAATCATGTTGACCTCTTTTGGTCCTTGATTTATTATATATTTGCTTTTAGAGAAGTTACATATTTGACTTCCCTCCATTACACAGGTGGCTGCTGCTTGCTTATGTTCCACTTTTGCTTCTCAGGTTTTTAATATGCTGATTGCAGCCAATACCTGCTCTCTTATTGGATGCATCAGAAGTAACAAAAAAAAGGCCAATTTACTGTTTGTGTGCAGATGCTGCTACATATTTACATTTATGCTAGTTAATGTTTTGGAGCAATTGCAAAATCGAATCTCTTTTGAATTCTAATTTTGAAAATGAAATTCTTTTTCAGACTTTGCAAAATTGAACCCTTTTTCGATTTGAATTTCTAATTCCGTTAGTTGGAGTCCAATTTTTGAAATAAAAAAAATAAGAAAAAAAGGAAAAAGACAGTATTACCCTTGACCCTTCTCTCCCACCTCTCCCGACTCCTGCTCTTCTGTCTCTTTCTCTCTGGTCCGAAACCCAAACACTAACCCTAGCGGCGGCTGGCGAGCGGCGGCGGACGTCGGCGAGTGGCGGTGGACGTGGAGGAGCGGCGCGTGCCGGAGGATTCGCATGGGCGCGGGCGGGTGCCGACGTCGCGCGCGGGTTGGGGGGGGGGGGGGGGGGGGGGGGGGGGGGGGGGGGGGGGGGGGGGGGGGGGGGGGGGGGGGGGGGGGGGGGGGGGGGGGGGGGGGGGGGGGGGGGGGGGGGGGGGGGGGGGGGGGGGGGGGGGGGGGGGGGGGGGGGGGGGGGGGGGGGAGGGTTGGAAGCGGGGGTAGGCCGGCTTCGCGCGGCCGTCGCTCGGGTGAAGGCGGGCGTCGTCGCTCGGGCACAGGCGGCTACGCGCGCGCGAGTGCAGCGTCGCTTGGGCGGGAGGGCTCGGGCGCTGGTGCAAGCCGGGCATGGCGGCCCCCTGCCCCGTCGTCGAGATCCGTCCCCTTCCTCCCTCGAGCTCCGCCCCTCCCTGCATCCCGGGCATGGCGGCGGCGGCCGGATGGGGTTTCCTGGGGGGTGGCCGTCGAGCTCTCCCACGCTTCAAGGTCGTCGCCCTGCCCTTCCGTCGACCACCGTTGCCCCCGCCTCTCGACGAGGGAACTCCACTTCGAGGTCGTCCCTGCACCGATGTGCTCCGCCCCTGCCCCGGCCGACGGGCTCCACCCCTCCATCCGCGGCCGACGGGCTCCGCCTCCACCCACGGGCCATCCTGCCTGCCGACGACGTCCGGATGACCCCGCCCCGCCGGCGAGCCTTAATCGCGCTTCGTTTTTGTCACGAGGGCATCTTCTTTTCCCATTCACAGTGTTCTGCGGTTTGAAGCCCAGGACGTCACTCTTTTGAGGACGAAGGGAGTATGTGATTGTTGACTGTTCTTTGGTTTTTACAAAATAATAGGTGCAGTGCTGCCAATTTATTTTAAAAAAATTAAGTTAAATTTTTTATTCAATAAAAAGTATATTCCAAATTATTTACATTATGCTACAAGATATTTAGATATCCAATTTTCAGTTTAATATTCATAGTACTCAAAATAGGGGTAAATTTTTATATGTTTGATATAAAAGAGGCTCATTTTTTCAAAAGGTATGAATATTATTTTATATGGGATTTAACAACCTTAATAGGGGTTGTTTATTTCTTCGGATTTAAAAAAGAGGTTCAATCTTGCAAAGTTGGGAAAAAAATTCATTTTTAAAATTAGAGTTCAAAAGAGTCTGGTTTTTGCAATTGCCGTTTTGTTTTTGCTAGGGACTTCATGCAGTAGAGAAGATCAAGTACTGTTTAAGCATCACGCCAATAAAACGCGGCCTTGCTGTAGATGAAACTGTCTGTACCGGTAACTGTTCTCCTCCGTAATTTCTCTTGATCTCATTACGCGCGATACAATGATCTGTAATGGTTACTTAATTACTTACAGTAATGTTGACTGAGATCCCTTGGAATACATTATAAAAGAAAAAAAATTCTTTCTATACCATTATTTTCAGTGCACTCTATCGTCACTTTATGTCAGTAATACGTAAGACAAGACCGTATGGGTCATTGTCTCATTGACTAGCGTAATAATACAGATGAAACTCCCTGACAATGGTGATGCATGCAGGCTCTGGCTCTCTCCTTTTGTCAGATATACGAGGATACAATGTCAAGTAGAGTAGCAACCATGAACCTTGGTCGTTCCGTGCTAGCTGTATGCCTTTGCTGCTCTTACTAACTTCAGTTACGCACTTTCATACTTCCTCTGTCTCAGGAAGAGTATCGTCCTACGAGTTAGTTGAATTTAGTCCCACAAAAAGTGTCGTCGGCAGCTCTCTGGCTCACAGCGGCCACTTATTCTTTGTCCCCTGGACCTCTCGAAGGGTCATCCGTAAGTAAAAAAATAAATCTCGTACCATTTTTCTCTCTCTTCGCAACGAATCCATGCCTCCATGGACGCGGTGGCCAAGCGCAGCGTCGGTTCGGTGGAGCCGCGGTCTGGCCATGCGCGAGATCCCGACGACGAAGCGACTCGACGGCGTGGTGGCCTAGCGATCTGGCGAGATCTCGACGATGAAGCAACTTGCGGCATGGTAGCCCGGCAACGACGCCGGCCATGGTGGCCTCGACGGTGAAGGAAAGCGATGGTCCCGGTATCCTGCAGCTCGGAGCAGCGGGGCGCGGTCCGATCTCCCGCGGCTCGGAACGGCTGCGCGCGGTCCCGGTCTCCCGTCGCTCGGAACGGCAGCGCGCCCCGCCATCTCGGAGCAGCGGGGCGCGGTCTGATCTCCCGCAGCTCGAAACGGCTGCGCGCGGTCCCGCTCTCGCCGCTCGGAGTGGTGGCGCGCGGTATCAGGCAGGAGCTCGACGAGGCACAGACGCGAGGAGCGTCTTTGCCGCGAAGGGTAGACAGCGATGTCGATGGAGGAACCTAGGAAGATGGGGACAGCCGAACAAGCAATGAAGGAGGGGTGGCAACGTAAAATGATAGACTGCGTTGGTTTTCGTTTTTCACTTGTAATAGGACGGAGGGAGTATAAAATTGGGGTGCTGGGGTGCTAAAGCCATACTTTTTTTTTCGATGGAGCCATACCTATTTCTCCATGAACATGTATTTGCTTCTTCTCCCCGGAGACTAGAGCCAGAACTTTTTTCCCCGGAACCTAGGAACATGAACTCACTCTTTTTAATTTTCAATACTTAAATTTGATTGCCATGTTAGGAAAATTTGTAGGCATTCCCTATTTCTTGTTTTCCTTGCTTCACGTTCTCCTACAACCAATGTCAGTATTTATTCTTTGGTCTAAGCAACTGAAGCTTTTTTTTTTTTTTTGTTAATGCAGGTGCAAGCACCTATGTGAAGTACTGGTTCAATTTCCTCCAAGATGTACTCTCTCTGTCCTAGAATGAGTATCATTTTAAATTTTTAGAAATCAATATTTGACTATTCGTCTTGTTAAAAAAATTTGAATGATCAGATAGTACAATTTAACTGATGGATCCCGCTTGTTCTATGTGCATAGTATCCTTGCAATCCTGTGTCCACTGTCACTGTTATAGTCCTTGTAAAATATCCGGTTTGAACTTTGATGCATAGTATTTGCATCACACCTTGTGAGTTATGTTGTCATGGCTAAAAATGAATTACAGAGCGTGTCATTTGCATAGAGATGTTAATGTTAGAGGCATTGATGGATAAAAAAAAATACTACAGCCACATATCCTCGCAAAAAAAAAAAAATCATGGCAAAAGAGAGCAGTTCCATAGCCCACGTTAAGTAGGTACTTCATCCGGTGGGGTCAGCTGACCCCGACAATTCTTTGCCAAATCAATAGCAATCACTGCTTATCACTGTCTGTCAAGCTAACTGACCCATCAGCTATGCATACTGATATCTTCAAGATGTTGTGCTGGCTTCGCCCCTGATGTTAAACGTGGTTTGGGTGTCTAATCTTCATTGTGATTTATTTGACTTGTTAGATCTACGTATTTAATTGAATGCAATCTTAAGGGTCTGTTTGATCCGACTGACTAGTTGTTAGTCGGAACTAATTATTAGTCTATTGCTTGTTTAGAGGTAGAATTAATTGTTACTCTATCCTCCAATGAAATGTCTGACTAATTTTTAGTCCATGCCTATTTGATCCATATCGAGTTTGTTTTTTGGAAAAAATTTAAAGGTATTTTATACGTACGAATTGTTAATCCCTATTAGTTCCTTGGATGAATTAATTGAAAAACAATTAGTCCGTGAGTGACTAAAAATTAATCTCTCTATTTGTTCACCTGTTTGAAAAAAAAATGACTAATTTTTAATTTGTAAACAATTAGTTGGTCGGATCCGTACGCACACTTGTCTCTATATGCAGTTTGTTTTAGCTTTTCATCGCTTTTACGGGTTGGCTTTTAGAAGAACTGAAATAAGATGTTTCTAAAAGTTATAAGAAGCAGGAGACACCATCAGATTTCTTCTGACTTAAGTTTTAGAACCATCGACTTATCTTCCAAAAATCAACCACAAATGTGACGAAAAGCTGAAACAAACTACGGAGGCGCAGCTACACAACGGTTTCTTCGCTGTAAGGATAAACTCATCAGTGTCATCAATCTTGTGGTATTTAATCATAAATCACTGATATACTGTATTAAAAAAACAATCAAATCTACTCTCTCCGTTCACAATTATAAATCATTCTAGCATTTAAATTTTATTCTCTAATATATCATTCTCATTTTTCAATACATCTTTCTTTTTTTTCAACACACTTTCTCTTTTTTCAATAAATCTCTATCTCTATCTTTTTTTTCTCCTCATTTTCTGCGCACCATATTTTTTCGCTTCTCCTTAATTTCTGTGCTCAGAGCTAGAATAACGTGAAAAGAGGAAGTATTAATTTCTAGTAAGTTGATATTATCAGTGCATTAGAAAAATATGACTTCGCTCAGTCAAATAGGGTGTGATTGGATTCCCTTATGACCCCTCTGCCAGGCCGAATCGATGCAGGCTACGTCTGTTTGTTTACCCGGATGTTCGGACGAGCTTAACCCATGCTGTACAGCCTGCCTCCTCAGCCTGGCCTGCCAGGCACGCGGGAGACGAGCTTCACTCCCGAGCTTTGTTGCATCGGTGCAGCCCACGGAGGCCCGCGAATGGTCACTTTGCGCAGACATGAGCGGGGTCGACACGGTCCAGGCTAAAAACAACTGTCCAATTAATCATCAGATTAAAATTTAACAGTAGATATTAGAAAAAAAATTTCTCAGTGAATATAGTAACATGCTTTTACTCGACGAGAACAAGCATGAATGACCATACCATCGCCTAACTTTTTCAAATTTAACATAAATTTTGACTATAGTCATATTTAATTTTTTATAAATTTTATATATTATAATTTGTTTTATCATTAAAATAATTTGAATCACAACGTAAAATTTTACATATTTGAATTAATTTTTTAGATAAGTTGAATAGTCAAAGATGATATTAAAAATCAATAAACAATAATTTAAAAATAAAGAGAGTATATATTACTTTAACTAAAAATACACAACAAAAATATTAAAAAAACACAGCAATTATCACGCAGATTTTTTAAGTCAACTTCTCAATGTGTCCAGGCCAAAGTTCGAAAATGAATCCAATAATGAAGAGCTGGGCGCACACGTCTTGGATCTGCTGCCCTTGCCTGCTGTCCCCGCTTGACTCAAACGGATGCGAGGATCCAATCACACCTATAGTACATACTTTACATACTCCCAAATAAAATAGTATTCCCTCAATTTTAATTTTTTATTCTAGTATATCTTATCTTTTTATTCTTTTTAATTTTCGTGTTTATACTAAAATAACAAGTAACAGGACGGAGGTAGCATGGGAAACGTGACTCGAATAGTCTGCCAACCTGCTCGCCGGTGTATGGCTGGATCGGATCTGTAGCTGTGAGCGGCGATCTTTTGACTGCGTCGCTGTGCGCGGATCGATTTTCTCTGCTGTACAGCAGGAACATACTGTTCATGCGTGGGAAACAGAAAAAAAAACGGACGACACAGTACCTAGAACAGTAAATCTACAGTACTGGTGATACTGTTTAGAGGTAAAATTATTGTTGTTTTAATTACTGTAGCCATTGAAATATGGCACCACCTATCAATAATACAGTGATGTTATATTTTAAAACTGGTCAAATTAAAATTGCATATATCTAACCTTAGAAAAATACGACTAGCTAGTCAGTCTTCCGCTTAGTCTCACATATACCTGCTTGACCTGCTCCCAAGTAGCAGAATAGTATCGGGGAAGTTGAATCCAATATTTTGCCAACCTGCCCGCTGGCGTATCGCTTGATCCCATCTAAAGCTGACTTTCGATCAGTTGACCAGCGCTTCTCCTTCCCTTGCATTCTCAAGTACAGAGCTTGCTCCAGAGTCCAGGCCACCGCACCAGCAACCTCGCATTCCTCTTCGTCGTTGCCAGCTCCAGCAGCTTTGTCTCTCTCCGGCGAGCCCTTCGTCCCGGTAAGCTCTCCGTTCTCTATTTGGTGTATTTCCTCCACAAATGCAATCATTAGCAAACAAGAAATGAAGAACGATCTGTCTGTTACTAGGCTTTGCTTCTCATCTCTGTTGCAATTCACTGATTTATCTCGACAGTTCTGACTTCCAACAGGTTTTGCTACAACTCCATTGCTGTCTTCCGCAGTTGTCCCCCCCCCCCCCCCNAAAAAAAAAAGAAAAGAAAAAAAATCCTAAAAACACACACAAAAAAAAGCTGTTTCCCATCGTTTGCCCATTATATTCCAATTCTACATTATCTCTTCATTCACTTCCTTTAATCCACTACCCAAAAAAGCTATAAAAAAACTGTCTGACTAGCTTTTTCTTGTATCTACTTTCACTGTTTGCCTGCTATTTTTTTACAAAACCACCATTTGCCTATTTATTCGATCATAAATTCCCAAAAAGTAACCCAAAAAAAATTGTCTCGCCAGCTTTTTCTTGTTTCTATTTTTCTATTTTCAATGTTTTCTTTTTCCCCAAAATCAACCTTTGCCTATTTAGATCATAAAGTCCCAAAAAAAATTACAAAAAACTGCCTTATTAGCTTTTCCTTTTTTTCTACTTCCACCGTTTTGCCTTTTTTTTATTTCCCAAAACCACCCTTTGCCTATTTAGATCACAAACTCGCAAAAAAAAGTTACAAAAATTGTCTTACTAGCTTTTCCTTTTTTTTAAATTTCACTGATTTCATTTTTTTCACCACCCTTTGCCTATTTAGATCACAAATTCCCAACAGTTCGCATATAAAAATCCCCAAAATTTCGTGCCATTAAACATTCTATCTATCCTCTACTTCTCATCTGAAAAAATTCCCCCTATATCCACGACCTCTTCCATTCTCAAAAGACGGGAGAGGGGGGTTACAAACCACTGCAATTCTATGGCGGAACTGGGGCTAGCTGGCCTACGGTGGGTGGCATCACCAATCGTCAACAAGCTTCTCGCCGAAGCAAAGAACTACTTAGGCGTGGACATGGCACGTGAGCTCGAAGAATTGGAGACCACCATCATGCCACAATTTGACCTGATGATTGAAGCTGCCGAGAAGAGTCCGCATAGGGATAAGCTAAAGGCGTGGCTCCAGAAGCTCAAAGGAGCCTTCTTCGACACCGAGGACGTGTTAGACGAGCACGAGTACAATCTCCTTAAGCGCAAGGTCAAGAGCGGGAAGGATCCCTTGCTGGAAGAGGATGGCACCTCCATTAAGTCAACAATTCTGAAACCTTTTCGTGCTGCGAAGAGCAAGGCATCCAATTTGCTTCCAGACAACAGAAGGCTGATTCGTAAGATGAATGAACTGAAGGCCATCCTTGATGAATCCAAGGGTTTTTGTCAACTTCTTGGCATACCAGCTGCCGGTACTGCAGGATGCCCCACCGTACCAGCAACCGCTGCTCCTGTGGCGACAACAACATCAGTTCCTACTTCAAAAGTGATCGGTCGTGACAAAGATCGTGAACATATAATAGATATTCTTCTCAGAAAGACAACAGCTGCCGAGGAAAGTTCAGCAGGCTACTCGAGTTTGGCCATTGTTGGAGCAGGAGGCATGGGGAAGTCCACCTTAGCACAATATGTCTACAATGATGAAAGGATTGAAGAACATTTTGATGTCAGGATGTGGGTCTGCATCTCGCGCAACCTTGACGTCAAACGCCACACGCGGCAGATTATTGAGTCTGCAACAAAGGGGGAGTGCCCACATATTGACAATCTTGACACTCTCCACCATAAACTCAGGGATATACTTCAAAAATCAAAGAAATTCTTGCTTATCCTGGATGATGTTTGGTTTCAAGAATATGATAGTGAAGCACAATGGCAGCAACTTCTAGCTCCTCTAGTTTCTCAGCAGACGGGAAGCAAAATTTTGGTAACTTCTCGACGAGATACACTACCTGCTGCTCTGTGCTGTAATGAAGTCGTTCGTTTGGAAAATATGGAAGAAACCGAGTTCTTGTCACTCTTCAAACACTATGCCTTCTCCGGAACAAAAATCAGGGATGAGTTGTTGCATGTGAAGCTAGAAGAAACTGCGGATAAAATTGCTAATAAACTTGGGAGATCTCCTTTGGCAGCAAAAGTTCTGGGTTCCCGCTTGAGCAAGAAAAAGGATATCGTTGTATGGAATGATGCTGTAAATATTGACCATCTAAGTGAACCCAAGAGAGCGCTTCTGTGGAGTTATGAGAAGTTACATCCACGTTTGCAGAGGTGCTTTTCGTATTGCAGCTTATTTCCAAAAGGTCACAGGTTCAATATTGATGAACTGGTTCACATTTGGGTGGCGGAGGGCCTTGTTGATTCGTGCAACCAGAGTAAGAGAATGGAAGATATTGGGAAGGACTACTTCAACGAGTTGGTAACTGGATCTTTCTTTCAACTGGTTTCTGAAAGATATTTTGGCTCGTGGTATATTATGCATGATCTTCTTCATGATTTGGCAGAGTCACTCTCTACTGAAGACTGCTTCAGATTAGAAGATGACAAGGTCATAAAAATACCGTGCACTGTTCGCCATCTTTCTGTTCGTGTCGAGAGCATGAAAAAGCACAAGCAGATCATCGGCAAGCTATGTCATTTACGAACTGTCATCTGCATAGATCCACTAATTGATGACGTAGATGACGTTTTTCATCAGATACTGCAGAGCTTGAAGAAGTTACGTGTACTATATTTGTCATGTTACAACAGTAGCAAGCTGCCTGAATCTGTTGGTGAGCTTAAGCATCTTCGGTATCTGAACCTCATCAAAACGTTCATTTCTGAACTACCTAGATCATTGGGTAATCTTTACCACTTACAGTTTCTTCAGCTGAATGACAAAGTCAACAGTTTGCCCAACACAGTCTGCAATCTAAGTAAGTTGCGCTGTCTTGAAGGGTATGATTATAGAATACATAAAATGTATGAAAAAGGTCTTCCTCAAGTTCCTAACATAGGAAAGCTAATTTCACTCCAAAAACTCAAAATGTTTTCTGTGCAAAAGAAGAAGGGACATGAGTTGCGACAGCTGAGGGATATGAACGAGCTTCGTGGCAGTTTAAGTATCATAAATCTTGAGAATGTCACTGCAAAGGATGAAGCCCTAGAGTCAAAGTTACATCTGAAAAGCCATATTAAACAATTGCAGCTTGAATGGAGTTCCCAAAATGACTTAGGCACAGAGGACAGTACATATTTGGAGATTCTGGATGGTCTGATGCCACCGGCTCAAATTGAGGGCCTCGAGATCAAAGGTTACCAATCTGCTACATATCCATGCTGGTTGCTAGATGGTTCCTACTTGGAAAATTTGGAATCTTTTAGGCTTGTTAACTGTAGTGTGGTAGAAGACTTACCGCCTGATATCAATCTCTTTCGACATTGCCATTCGCTGCAGCTTTGTGGTGCTCCAAATCTGAAGAAATTACCTTGTCTTCCACAAGGCCTTAAAGATCTATCAGTTGGTGGGTGCCCATTGCTTACATTCGTTGCCAATGATGAGCATGGACATCGTGATCTGAGCGAGAACATATTGTGGACAGCCCACTTGGCATCTCAACTTGCTTCCCTATGGGAGGTGGATTCAAGATCATATATTGAGGTACTGTCAGAAGAATATTCATATCTGAAGCAGTTGATGACTTTGATGGAGGAAGATATATCAAAAAATCTTCAAATTATTGGTAGTGTTCTAGAAGAAAAAAGAGATGAAATATTGGTGAAAGAAGATATCATCAAGGCATGGTTATCTTGCCATCAGCAGAGGATGAGACTCATCAGTGGAAGGGGCATCGGTCAGGGGCTGATTCCACCAGTGGGGCTTTGTCAACTTGGTCTTTCTTCATGCAGTATTACGGATAGAGCTTTAGCCAGTTGCCTTAGTTGCCTCAGTTCACTGAGAAAGCTGTCACTAGATGTGATTATGACTTTAAGTTCACTTCCGTCTGAAGAGGTCTTCCAGAATTTGACAAATCTTGACTTCTTGTGGATAGCTCATTGCTGGTGTCTAAGATCACTAGGAGGCTTGCGAGCTGCTACCTCTCTTTCGGAGGTTAGGATACTCTATTGTCCTTCTTTGGAGTTGGCACGCGGATCAAGATTTATGCCATTATCGCTTGAAAAACTCAATATATACAGCTGTGTGCTTGCATCTGACATCTTTTGTAGTGATCTACCAAACCTCAGGGATCTCGGTATAGTTTCCTGCAAAAGCTCAGCGTCCATGTTTCTCGGTCATCTACCCTCCCTCAAATCATTCTCACTATATCATTTGCCAGATCTCTGCATGCTTGAAGGCTTGTCTTCCCTGCGACTTCATCATGTACATTTGATAGATGTTCCAAAGCTCACGGCCGAGTGCATTTCACAGTTTCATGTCATGGACTCGCTCTATGTTAGCAGCTCAGAATATCTGAACCACATGCTCTCAGCTGAAGGTTTTACAGTTCCACCTTTTCTCTCACTTGAAAGCTGCAAGGAGCCAACCGTTTCGTTTGAAGAATCTGCAAAACTCTCATCTGTCAAGTGCCTGAGATTATGTAAATGTGAAATGAAGTCCCTGCCAACAAATATGAAGTGCCTCAACGGTCTGAAGGACCTCGATATCTACGACTGCCCGAACATAATATCCTTACCAGATCTGCCATCCTCCCTCCAACACATATGCATATGGGGTTGTGAACCCTTGAAGAAGAGCTGCCGGGCCCCTGATGGAGAAAGCTGGCCAAAGATTGCACATATCCGCTGGAAGGAATTCAGATGAATTTTCTCCAGTTCCGCTGCTAGAAATGAACGGAAAGGTAAATGTTCCTGCAATTTCTTTCTTAATTGCAAGACTATTCTGATTTCAATCAGTCTTGATGTTTGAATGTTTCCTGTTTCCATCAGCCGCCATGAAGTCCGCATGTACGAGTTGGAGCAGCTGCTACAAATTCACCTCCCAAGTTTACTCTGTCACAGCTCCCAGTCACTTCTCACTGGTGCTGTCCGTCATCTTTGTACGTAGTTGGGACTACCGTATACTCCTACTGGTATTGGCGATAAATTGTGATTGCTATCTTCCTGTGCTGTGTTTGTGCCATGATGTACTCCAGGTGCTATAAGCTAGTACATACAACTCAGAACCTGAACATTGTGGTGTCATCATTATTTTTGATAAATAAGATGCAGGCCTCCGGTCGTCACAAAGAGGTGTGTTGTGCAAGGGATTCTGTAGCCGTACGATGTATCCTTCATTGTTTGCATAACGGCGAACAGTGTTAGTTGTGACTAGCAACTACGGCTAGTTCTTAATTAGTTTGCATAATGGCAATTTGTGTTATTTGTTTGCATAATGCCGGAGCTGTATGCTGCAAACTAGTTATAAGTTTTCCTTCAATTGTTTTTTCCCTGCACACTTGTTTTTGCACATGAGGTATCTCTTCTTTTCCATTACCATTACATTTACAGGAACGGAGAGAAACCGCTGTGATGCGCCTCTCGTCAGGTTCTCCTTCATCCGTTTCTGGCACACAAGTCCTGTATGACTTCTCAGCATTATCGACGGTTGAAAAGTAACCAGCTGCCGCGTTTTTGGCACTCCGGCTCCAAGTACAGGAGCGCGTGTGTCATAATATACTACGAAGGGCTTTTTCTTTATCCTGTGTTACAAAGGATTAGAAGAAAGGGATTCATGTGCAGACGTACTTACTTCTCGATGATTTTTTAAGAACTTTGGACCAACTTCCTTCTGATCTGCTTCAAGCATATTTTCAGTTGCTTGCTTCGTTTGCCTTTAAATTAATACTCCCTCCATCGTCTACCTTTAAACCATTTGTCTTATTAAAAAAATAAAAATATTATTTATTTTATTATAAAATAATTTATTATTAAAAATACTTTAAGCTTCTCTTTTTATTTTTGTATTTTTATAAAAATTTTAAATAAAATAAATTGTTAAATATTGATTTTAAAAAGTCAAAATAACTCCAAAGCGTAGGTCGGGCCGTGCTTAGCTGGAGGTCTGGCCCGTTGGCCGCACAGGCAGGAGCTGTTTATTTGTAACTCAGGTTAAGTTTATTAGGTTTGGTACTGTGTTTGAGAGGCTCTTCTCAATTAATCTCACCTACTACATCCGTTCCAAAATATAAATATTTTAAGTTTGAATAAAATCAATTTTTTAACTTTTACTAATAATATCTAAAAAATTACATAATTTTTAATATAAAAATATATTTTTTATGAAAGCTTATTTTTTTATAAATAAAAAATGTTTTTTATATGATAAAACATTATTAGTGGTCAAAATAATAAATATTTGACTTTGACTAAATCTAAAAATACTTATGTTTTGGAACGGAGAGAGTATTGATTTTTAAAAATTAGTACTGTTCATTATTTTTGGTATAAACAACTTAAAGTATTTTTATTATGTGACTCGTTATTTTTACCCATTAAATTGAATAGCTGGTCGCATAGATGGAACACCAAGAGTGCTGCTTTTTTCGGATACGAGTAAAACCGATCCAATTTTTACGGTTTTCGGTGAAATTGATTCGGACCAGTTTCACCGGAAGATTGATTTTTATTTTAAAAATTTTAAAAATTTGAAAATTAAAAAAATTAGAATTTTAAAAATCGATCGATAAAATCGGTCGATAAACCAGTGAAACAAGTGTGTTTCAAACTTTAAAACCAAAAAACCGTGAACACCGAAGAAACCGTTAAAACCGCTTAATAAATCAAAAAAGCGACTTAATTTATTGTAGTATTTCGATCGAATTTGGTTCTGATTTTAATTTTTTTGATTTGAAGTAGTTTTGGATAGGTTTTCGTGGTTTTTAACAAACCTGCCCCCACCGTTTTTCCGATTCAGACGGTAAATGAAACCTTGATATCAAGTATAGCACCCATGAAGCCTCGGTTGTTCCATGCTACGCGTATGCCAGGTGTTGCCAGTTTATTTTGGAAGAGTGTTTGACCTTGCGAGGAATGGAAGTTTGCCGGTAAAATCGCGATCACGTCATTAATTAATAAATCTCCATCACTTAAAAAATACAGTTACTTTTTTTCTGTATCCACCAAATAATTTACCTCTCACAGTGATAAAATATCTTTTATACACACCTAAAATTATACCCAGATTTATTCTCTTTAAAATAAATAGACCACATCTCTTCTTGGACCCCTCAATCAAATGTTCGGCTCAGCACCTCCGGATCTCCTATCCTCCTCGGGTCCACCCGGATACACCCCCAGCCTTCCCGCTACCCAGGCCTCCGCCTCCACCTCAAGCGAACGCGCGCGCCACCCCACCCACGACCTGACCGCCGCCCCCGCCCCCGCCCCCGCCCATCCCCGCGCCAACGCGCCGGCCGCCGCGAC
>BCLF01011751.1:0-18134 GCA_001602275.1 Zoysia japonica | reverse complement strand
TGCGGCGACGCCGGCCCTGGCGCCGCTGTCCCCACTCCGGCTGTCGCGCCGCTGCCCAAGCTCCGCCCCCGCCACTAAAACCACGAATGCTTACAGAAAATCATTTGCGTGTTAGAGGCAGACACAATTAACTAGTGAATGCTTGGCGGCCAGTAAATATGAAAATGAACGAAAATAATCGAAAAAACATTCAAATTGTTTTCGTTTTCATATTTTCTTATCTAAACGGAAACAAAAATAGGAAAGTCGGAATCAGAATAATTGGAATTTGAAAACTCGTAACATCGAAACGAAAAATATATCAGTAACGTTCAGAAAATGATAAATCAAATCGGGAATACTTAAATATCAACCTCAATTTCACATGCAAAAACTCATGTACATTAACTAACACAATAAAAGTCAACTATAATATTTTAATGTCCATTGACAAGCATTCCTTAAAAGGATATGACGCATAATTATTTATTAAAGTAGTATAAAATTTCACACAGCCACGTGTATTACATAAAAGGAAAACAACGAGCTGCTTTTTAATCGGAGGAAAACGACGAGCCTGCCACTGGAGAATGGAGATCGTGAGCAGCATCCGTACGCTACGCCTGGGCGATGGCTTGGTGCTGCGTGGGCCGCGCCTCAGCCTGCCTAATGAGCGGTGCAGCCTGGGCCGCGCCTGTCAGGCTGCCGCCTGCCAGCTGGACTTGTTGGGCTGTGTTAGATGGGTTATTCTGATTTGCCGAATTCGGGAAAAAATATGATAATATTTTGAATCAAATATGGTAATAAAAAATATGGTCGAAATACTGTTAAAATCATTTTCGATTCTGATTCCAACCACTTTGATACTCATTTTCGTTCTAATTCCGAGTATATTTTGAATATTTCGAAAATGATCGGGACAAATATAATATTCGGTTCAAACGAAACGAGCTTCTACCATATCATTTCACCCCTAGCGGACAGCACATGTGGGTTGTGGCTGTGCAGAAACCACCCCACCAGCATCTTGAATTACAAGAATCCATCCTCACAATCAGTACAAGAAACCAGGGATTTCTCTTCCTCGGGCGGAGAATCTGGAGAACCTACAAAATGGGTCGGGTGGAATTGGGCTAGAATTGACAATTCCATTTCTTAGGGCCGCCAAACAGGTCGTGGTGTGAAATCAATTTCAATTCAATCCAATTCCACAGAAACAAACAAGTCCTAAGTGGAAACAAACATAACTAAGTGGATCATCTGTATTCTGATGGTTTTGTGATTGTTCGAGCAATTCTGCTGCTCGGGTAACTTTGGCTCGTTGGCCTGTGGCCAACGGCTGAATATTTTCTTATGCTCACTTCTATACACAGAAATTCTTTAGATACATAACTAGTTACTATATACTGATATTGCGTTCGTTCCGACATGTTTGATCATTCATTTTATTAAATAGAAAAAATCAATTTACTCCCACAAAATGACAATTTGGTTCAATTTACCTCTAATACAATTTTCCTTTTTTCTTCTCGGTACAAAAACAAAATCTTAAAATCAAACTTTATGAGATAATAGATCACATCATATCACATTTTAAAAATATCTTATAAATTTTTTATCACTATTTCTATAAGGAAAGACATGTAATATTAAATTAATCATTAGCATACAAAATTATATGAAATAATGACAGAAAATTCAAGACTTATTTTGCTAACATTCATTGTGATGTGCTTTATCTTCTCGTAAAATTTCACCTTAAAGATTATACTTGTGTCAGAGAAATAAAAAAAGATAATTTGTAATTAGGGATAAATTAATTGAACCAAAATGTTATTTTGTAGGGTAAACTGAACATTAAATAATTTATGGATTTATTCAGAGTTTAGCTATACTTAAAGGGAGTAAATTAGACTTTATTAGTCGTCATGTTTGCCATTCGTCTAATACATATAAAATTAAATAAGTGATTTTAAAATTATTAATAATAAAATAAAGAGATAATTGCTTGTGCGACCTTGTTTTGAATGCTAATAGCCAATTTGACCTCATTTTTTCAACTTTGCTTATTTGACCCTGCGTTTGAACTCTGAATGAACTCTGAATAGGCAATTTGACCTAAAACTTTGCTTATTTGACATTTCTTTTCAGCAAATGAGGGTCAAATTTTCTATTTGAAGGATAAAAGCAGGGTCAAATAAGCAAAGTTGAAAAAATTGGGTAAAATTGGCTATTAGCCCTCAAAAGAGGGCAAAAAAAGCAAATGCCTCTAAAATAAATGATATTTTATAATTTTTTTAAATAAGCCAAATAGTCAAATATGATATCTAAAAGATAAAAGTGACCCATATTGTGGGATAGAGAGAGCAGTACAATGTACATAAGTCGCCTGTTATATTCCTACACACACTGTACCCTTAGGTAAGGCCCAAACCAGATCAACACCTGCAAGTCCTAGGCTTCAGATTAGCTCCTTGTGGCTCCTTTCCTCCGGGAGCCGAACCTGAAGCTATTTTTACTAAACGTCTACACATTTGTGACAGCGCTTGTAGTCCACTAAAGAAAATCGAAATGAGCCCTTTTTATAAAAAGTCTAGCTACATCTATGAATAGTGCCTGACGTGCAAAACATAAGGTTTTATATGATTAGGCAGAACTAGAGCCATTTTTAGAGACGTCTTTCTCTACTAGAGAAACAGAAGAAGCCTTTTGCAAAAGGAGTCAGAGCTGGATTCACTTTTAGAGGCGCTTCTGCTCCACTAATGAAAACTGGAAGAAGCCATTTACAAAAAGAATCAGGATCAGAGTCAGTTTTAAAGGAATCAAAGCCTTGTCAAACGAGTAGTAAACTAAACTACGATGTTAACTATGCTAGTTAGTACGAACGAAAAAGATTGCTCTAACAGCCTAGATCCAAATACGGTAAATACTCGCGCACACGCTATATAGACCACATTTACACATCAATCTGTTTACGTTTTTGTCCTTGCTTCACCTAAAAAATTAATCCGGGATCACTAAATTTTGGATCACTGGCTTTGAACTAGGGAGGTGGAACTATTTCTCATAATTTACTCATACCATAAGCCATGGAACACCACTATAAAACGAGCCTACTGTGTCACTCAAAAAATTATAATAATGTCGACTGAATGTAACAACCGACACTAACAAATCCCACTGGCCCCTAATGTTACGACCCGACACTGTTGTGACCGCAACAGTGTCGGACTCAAGTGACATCATCCTACAAAACGACAATAATGGCTAACATTATTCAATAGTGTGGGTCACAGTAGACGTCACGAGCAACCGATACTACAGAACACGACACCAGTGTCCATTATTGTTTACTTCATCCACATCCGACACTAGGAAGGAACACTATAGTATCAGACAAACGTGATCTAACAAAAATCGATACTGATAATAAACCTATCAATGTCGGTCGTGCTGACGTCAAGAATAACCGAAACTAGTATTTTTTAGCAATATCGGTTTTTGGTGCCATAGGTCAGGACGACATACCTATCTCATGTATTGTATATAATGAAAAAAAGAAGAAAATACAACAATATGTCCAGATTGCACATTGCTGGTCGTGAAATGTACAATTTGGACATACAGTTTACATGCTCTCTCGACAAACGACAGAAAGCCAAATCTTATAAATAAGTCGACATTTGCAAGAATAGGCGAGATGAGACTAAAGTACAATTAGCAATAGTTTCGGTCAAGTATGACGTCAGCAGAAACTGACATAAATGTAACTATTGTACTACCTCCGTTCTAAAATACTCCCTCTCTTCCAAAATATTTATTAAATTAAAGAACCTGTCCATATACATGTCTCTTATTATATTTAACTTGCAGTAAATTTTTTATAAAATTGCAAAACCTACAAGACTATTATAATATTTAACTTTTACTATTCTTATTTATAAAATGACAGAATATCTAATATAAATTTACGTAACTTATTTCTATTATATATAAAAAAAAAAGAATGTACAACGATATGACCAGGTTCGCAGTAGAGGTTACGCAAGTTATGCGCTACCTCCACTACCCACCTGCCATACAGCTTACACACTTCCTCGCCTACAGACAGACAGCCAGAGCTTATAAGTTGGTTGACACTACCAAGTATAGTCGAGGTGGGATAGCTACGTCACGTAATAGTGTCGGGCAAGTATGACGTCAGCGGAAACCGACATTACAATGGATAATAGTGTCGCTTCTATATAACATTAGCAGAAACCGATATTACAACGAGCAATAGTGTCGCTCATGTATGACGTCAGTAGAAACCGATATTAAAACGAGAAACCGATAACTTTTACTAACTTGTAGTAATAATATTTATAAACTTACATTACTTGAAAACATAATATTTATAAAATTATAAAATTATCACTACTATTTATATTAACTACTCCTCCATGTCCGAGTCCTCCTCTTCCTCCTCCTCATGAACAGTTGACTTGGCCACCTCAGTGGAGAAGCGCTTGATGCTCACCTCTGCTTCCCTGGTCGCCGCGTCGAGATGGGACGCTAGCTGAACGAGGGTGTCGAAGGGGAAGTCAGGCTGGCATACCTTTACCGCAGACAGTATACGGTTCGCAACTGCCTGCGCTAGCTCCCGACGCTCCGACTCCATCGTCTCAGGGAGACGACTCAGCATTCTTTCCAGCGGACCTATGGCATGGAGGAAGTGAGCTGGAGACCCCTCTTGGCCTAAAGGGAGCTGCAGACTCCCCAGCTTCAGCTTCTTCACAGCATCGTTCACCTTATTGAAGATGTCCGATGCCATGTCAGTTTGATGCCGGAGGGACCCCCGTAGAACGTCAAGATCATGGCTGAGGGACACCCGCAGAGCCTCCAACTTCTGAAGCTGCCTCTCCAGCTCCTTCACTCTTTAGGCCGCCGTCTAAGAAGTGCACAGAGACGAATGATGGTTGAAAGATGTTAGCTTCATGACCTTTGAAGTCCTCTAAAAGGTATGAATTGATTTTGGTGATTGAATGAACGATCATAGGTAACGGTTGTGTTGTAGGTACCACCCCGCTAATTCTACTTAAACAAGGACGAACCCTAGAAGAGGAGCTGCCGGGCATTAGAGGACCGAGGCTAAGGACTAGCTAGAGAGTCCATAGGAAAGCCGGTACTATTAAGGGGGTAAGGTCAATTGTCTCCTGTCATACAAGTGTTAGAGGGTGTGAATGCTCCTTAGATCCTCAGAAAGCACTAAAGATGGTAGAGTAAGCGAAGTCAAAAACCAGAGCTCAAGAACCAATTGAAGATTCAGTCACCGAACAGTCCGGTGAGGTCACCACAGTTCGGTGAGCCCTGGAGGAGCCAGTCCAGAGAGAGGTGCTCTCTGAAGTCAAGATGGAGCAGTGACCGGATAGTTCGTCGGTGCAGTGACCGGACAGTCTGGTGAGCCAGAAGCTGAAGTCCATAAAAGGTGTCTCTGGGAGTTCAAAAGTGAAAGTCACTAGACAGTCCGGTGAAGGTATGCACCAGATAGTTTGGTGTCCTTTGGAATGAATTTCAGAGAGGGTATTTCCCTGGCCGAGGAGGAAGAAGGGTTATCGGACAGTCCGGTGGTCCAGTCATCAGATAGTCCGGTGATTGCATAAAGCAGTCTACTTTATGACATCACGTCCTAACGGTTGTTTCTGGGCTTCGAGCCTATTTAAATCGTAGAGGGGGGGGGGGCGTTTTCCGGTGTGCCCTTGATCAGAATTGCTGGAGCCAAGTTCTGAGAGTCTAAGAAGACACCAAGAGAGCACATTGCAAGATTGGAGATCTTTGGTGCTGGTAGGAGAGTGATAGAGAGCATTCATACACTTTTAGAGCTTGTTGGGCTTGAGAGGAGTGATCTTTGACTAATAGTCTTGGTGTGGGCAGCCTAGACTAGCTAGGAGTCGATGATCAAGCTTCCGATGAGATTGTGTAAGACATTGCCATGTTTGTACACGGTTTCGGGTCCCCGCTCGAATGAGACACCAAAAGGGAGCGCCAGAGCCTTAGAGGCTTGCTCTAGCGCTTGAGTATTATGTGCGACAGATGGGCCGCCGGTGACTTCACACCTGGAGTGAAAGGTACCTTTGAGAGCATCGTTTCGGGAACGACAGGAGGGACCGAGACTCTGACGGGAGTGGTCCAACAAGGATTAGGGGAAGGTGCCTACCTTTCGAGATCTAGGAAAAAAATCACTGAGCACTCTCTATCTCACTCTCTTTACTTACCGTTTGGGTGGTGTGATAGGTTGTTCTTTGATACCTCTTGGTGGCTATCGTGCTAGTGCTTGCTTGTTATTTTCTTTTCGCTAGCATTGTTAGGGGTCTTGGCTTACTAGACTTGTTTAGGTTTGCTTTCGTTGCGATCGAGTCTTATAGTTTAGTTCATAGCGAAATTAGTGCTAAAAGTCCATCGATTCAACCTCCCTTATCGGTGTCCTTGATCCTTACTAGTGGTATCAGAGCCAAGTGCTCTTTTTTGAGCTTCACCGTCTTGAGTAAGGATGCTGAACGGGATGGAGACTTTGCCCGTATTCGATGTGGATTATTACTCTTATTGGAAGGCTCGCATGCAAGCCTACCTAGAGTCGATCGATGAGAAAGCGTGACAAGTTACTAACAATGCTACGAATGAGAATGAGAGACTTGATCTCATTTTCATTAAATACAATGCTAAGGCCAAGAATGCTATGTTTGGATACATTTCTAAAAATATCTTTTCTAGAAACAATGTATCATCCACCACGCATGAGATATGGATTCATTTGCAAAACATCCATGAGGGCTCCTCCGAGGCCAAGGAAGAGCGTTACTATGTTCTTAAGAACAAATATGATTCCATCACCATGCAACCTCATGAAACAACTAATGATGTTTATTCTCGCTTGCATGTAGTGGTGGAGGAGATCAACGCCTTGGGCCTCAAGGACAAAATTGATGATGTGGAGATCATGAGGAAGCTCCTAAGGATGTTGCCACCAAACTACAACTCTATCGTTACGTGTCTCTTACAAGCCAACTTGGCTACTCTCACCGTTGACATTATGCTAGGCAAGCTCACAGCCTATGAGAGATACATGTTGGGCAGCTCCTCCGACTCTCAATTGCCCAAGAATCTTGCCCTTCAAGTTGATTAAGAATCTCCTAAGGGCAAAAACAAAAAGAAGAAGAAGAAGAAGGTGGAAGAAGATGAGGATGAGGAGAATGATAATGATGACCTTGCACTCTTAATGAAGAAGCTATTTCATAAAGAGAAGACCCCTCATCTTCCAAGAGAAACGTCGAGTGCTTCAATTGTGGCAAGAAGAGCCATTTTGCTAAGGAGTGTCTCATGCCAAAGAAGGAGAGCAAGAAGGAAGCATCTAGTGAGAGTGATTATAAAGAACGCAAGTCTAAGAGAAATTCAATAAGTTCTTTGTCAAGAAGGAGAGCAAGAGCAAGGAGAAGAAGTCTCCGCACAAAACTTATATTGTTGGTGAGTGGCTCACCGATGACGATTCGGACTCTTCATCTTCAAGTGAAGAAGAGCTTGTGGGTATTGCCATGACAAGCTCCACCAATGAGCTACCATCACCTCCACTAAGCTTGATGGCTCGAAGTTGTGAGGGCTTCATTGATGAGGATGATGATCTTGAGGAAGAAGAGGAGAGCTATAATGATGAAGATGATGGACCAAGCTACAATGATCTTGTCCTCTTCCTTGAGAAAGCCAACAAGACCATTATCAAGAAGTCTAAGAAGATCGAGGTGGTGACCAAGGAGCATGAAGTGGCGGTATTCCGAGTTCGAGAGCTTGAGGGGGAGCTCAATGCTCTTAAGCACTCTCATAGTGTTCTACGTGAGTCCTATGAGGATTTCAAAATGAAGCACGTAGAGCTAAGTGAGACGAATAAGGCATTGGTGCGTTCCCATGAAGCTCTTGATCTTGATTCTTTCCTTAACTCTTCTGAGTATTTAAATGAAGCTTCTACTTCTTGCAATCTAACCCTCTCTGAGGAGAGTACTACTCTTGAGCCATCTATTTTGAAGGAATACACGAAGCTCTAGGAGGAGAGAGAGGCTGTGATGGATGCATTTGAGCGGCTTACTAGAGGAAGGCAAATTCAAACAGAAATCCTAAGCAAGAACCTCATCAACAACCACAACAACAAAGGCTTAGGATCATATCCTTCCTCTATCAACATCATTGGCAACCAAGATGAGATCCCCGAATGGATAGTCTCGCTCATAGCAGATGACTACTATTGTGAGAGTGTTGCCTTGATGGTCATGACTCCAAGGATTGTCCCAAGGTGAGCGAGCCTAAGATTATATCTAATGCTAACCTTTTCCATGAGGATGTGCACTACAAGCTTTTGAGGGATAAGGATGAAAAAGTGAAGGCCAAGCCGCTCGGACCGCCAAATAACAAGAGGACAATCAAGAAGATATGGGTCCCCAAGGTGACCATGGACCGCGAGAGGAAGCTAAAACTCTTTTGGGTTCTCAAGAAGAAGTGAAGGGGCCTTAGTGGTGGACCGTGAAGCGAATTGAAGATTTTTGAAGTCCACCACATGTCGATCGAGCTACAACGCCAATCTACTCTTCAAGGAGGTTATTCTTTTATATAGTATCATAGGTTTCTTTTCTTGCAATGTATAGTAGATAGGACTCCTCTGTGGACTAGATATTTGCACTATCATGCATCATGTGTAAAAAGATAAAAGAAAAGAACAAAAAATTAGATCGGTGCCTAACCACCTTGAGATATCCATATGCATAGGGGAAGAGCTTGAGAAGATGGTTTGGCTATCTCAAGACAAAGCGGCGGGCATATGGTGAATAAGCTTAAGATGGGTCAAACTTGGCACCGAATAGGTTTCTTTATGCAATATCTTTAATTTGCTTGCATCTACATAGTATGCTTTAAATTCTCTTGTATTAGACTAACTTGTATGCATGCATTGTATATAGAAACCACGGAGGAGGCGTGTTACACTATGAAGAAAGTGACTATATTGTCTATATGGATTCACATACTCCATAAAGAGTAACCAAAGCAATTGTTGAGCTTCATGCCCATTGAACCCTGTGCTTAACGGTCTTTAACATCTATTTATGTGGATCGTAAACTAAAGGGTCATACATTTCCTTTTTTGGAGCCTTCTACTCGCTTTGGTGTTTATCGTTCGATCTTATTTGTGATTTGCCAAAATGCTAAACTCTTCGTGAGTTATCTATTTTCAAAGTAGTGTTTGAGAGTTCCCTTTCTAGAAAGTGTGGTGTTTGGTTCTTTGGTGAGGACACTTGATATCTTGAAAGAGTTTCTTGATTCTCCAATTTCTTGGAGTCACCGGACATTCCAGTGGCTATATCTTTTGGATCAGTCACTTTGCGGAATTGAACAGACGCCAGACATTTCGACGATATCATCGGACAGTCCGGTGACTGAAAGAGAAAGCAGGTGCCTCTCTGCAATTAGAATTCTCTGGACACCGGATAGTCTGGCTCTTTGTAGTCACCGGACAATTACTTCGGACCGGACAGTCCGGAGATCACTTTGACCGGTGAAATCTCGACCATCTGTTTTGATTTCATTAGATCTCAGCCGTTGATTTGTTTTAATCTAAACGCACGTGGGGATTCTTCTTTTTCCATTCAAGTCCCTTGCGTCCTCCGCCTCGCCGACGATCACCTCGCTGCCTCGCTGTCGCACGTCTCCCTGCCTCTGCGCCGTCCGGCCACCGCGCTTGTGCTCACCTCACCGTCGTGCCTGTGCTTGCCCCACAGCAGCCCACGCCGCACTGCCTCATGCGCAGCCCACACGTGCCCTGGCTAGCGCCGCCGTCTCGTGCCTCACCACCACGCCGCGCTGCTCGCCGCCTGCTTCGCACAGCTTCTCTCCGACCGGTGCGCGTCGCCCGTGCTTACTCCACCTCGCCGCGTGTCTTCCAAGCCGTCACCACTAGTCTCTCCAAAACCCTCGTGGGGTTTTAGCCTTAGGGTGATATGTTGCTTTTCCGACGATTTCTTCAGCAGTTTCCTGCACTACTCCTTGCGGGGTATCGTGTTCTATCAGCTTCATTTCATCAGAAATGCCCCACATGCCTTGTTTGTTAATTAATTGCGAAAATTGGTATAAATTACTTAAAGGTCTCACCTTTTACTGCCAATTGACATGATTAATTGACAAATTCTCGTACTTAGTGCCATATTGAGATCATCTCTTGCATATTTTTTGATATGGCATTGATTCTCCTGTCTCTAGTGTCACAATTTGGATGCATTGTTATATTATGAATTGTGGCATTAGTCTATCGATATCACCTTTGGGCTTATTTGCTTTATTTGATCGGTGATATGCCCTTGATTCCACTGCTAGGACTTCATTTAGAGTCGCTCACCTTTTTGTGCTTACAACCTATTTTTTATTCTTATGTGGTGCAGTGAAAGTTGGTCAGTGGATCAGGACAGGACATATTCAGCGACAGTTCAAAAGTCTCAGTCAGTCCAATGGTTTTCTTGGACGGGTTAAGAGCCAAGCTTTGAATCCTATCTTGCAGAGTCAGCTGGTCAGTAGTGCTTTCAACATCAGTTGATCTTTCAGACAGTGGACAGTATGGGCAGACAGAGACCAAGTTCAGAGGAGAAGGGAAAGGGCAAGGCAGTTGAGCCTGAGAAGAAGAAGAAGAAGCAGAAGACAGGTGACCCAGAGTGGGACAGAGCCCTAGCTGCTGCAGATGTGGATGTTCCTCCAAATAGGAGTCCTGGTGCTTTGAGGATTGGTGGTTCTGAGTCCCAGAGGGAATTGAGGAGGTCGACCCATCAGAGAGTGGCGACCACTCCTCTAGTGGCTAAGGCACAGCCGCGGAGAGCTCCTGCCAGCAGGCAGTAGAGAACCGCGGAGGGAGAGGCAGTCCAGCAGAGTTCACAGCAGAGGATACAGAGGTGTCCACATCAGAGGACTGGAGTTTGTGAGGTTTGCATTGCTAGAGTCGAGAGAGCTTGCCTAGCCATGGGCAGGATCGCAGAGGTCGAGGTTGATCTGTTGAAGCTGAAGGGCCCGGCTATCAAGGCCAAGAGGAGAGTGTATTTCACTGCTTGGGTCCCCGCTGGCAGACATACGGATGCTGGTCAGTTTTGGACAGTACTTCAGCGGAGGATCAATGAGGCCTACAGGGGGCAGCTTGCCACTAAGGGCAAGAGTTCAGTTCAGGCAGAGCAGGAGGAGCAGAGGAGATTTCGAGAGGAGCAGGCTGAGCTCAATCGCCTAGAGAGGGCCGAGTTCGAGGAGAGGATCCGACTCGAGCACCTCCATATTGAGGAGCGGCTTCGGATGGGGAGAGAGCTTGCTGAGGAGAGGAGATGGTAGGACAGAGAGTTTTATGAGAGGTCGCAGCGCTCTCAGTTGAAGATGACATCGGCCATATCTTATATGTCTGTCGGGTTTGGAGCTATTGCTTATTGTCTCCAGGAGACCGGTATGCCACCACTGCCTGCTTTCTCGACGACTACGCTACCGGGTCCCTTGCCACTACAGCTTCAGCCGACAACTCTGCAACCGCAGTATTCGTCAGTTCCAGCTTTCACGGCAGATCTTCAAAGTCAGCAGCAGCAGCCCACCTTCGTACGACTACTGGAGTTGGTGTACCTATTACCTCATCTTAGTTCTTCTTAGTTTCCTCGTACTCTATGTCAGCACTGTTTGTATCAGCTGAGCCTAGAGTCTCGGTTCTAGCATTTGAGTCGGGGACGACTGTTGTAGTTCTTCGTTGGCACCCAGAGTTCTATCTTTTGAGTCTACTGCAGTCGAGTTAGTGACAGTTGAGCCACCGCCTGTGTCTTCACAGCCAGAGCCTTCTAACACCATAGCAGAGCAGCCCATAGCGTCAGATGCAGCTATCCTGGTCGAAGCCGGATATTCAGCAGAGGTGGCTGCTTAGGCCCTAGCCAGTTCAGATCAGCCAGTTACAGTTGATGGCAAGGAGCCCTCCCCGATGTCGTCCTCCGGTTTGAGTGTCTTTGATGATTCTGAGCTGCCTGGAGGAGATGTGTCAGCACCAGCAGCCGAGCCAGCCTCAGAGGAGCAGCCACCGACCGTCACTGCACCCAGCTCTTCAGCCGCACAGGATTAGTTATTCTTGTAGGAGCTTGGGTGAGAGACTTTTGATGTATCGCTTTTTGAGTGGCTAGCTGTCTAGGGAGAGGCTGTGGATGGGTAGTTAGGTCTTTTGGATCTTATTTGGCGAATTTCTTGGCTCTTCATGTTATTTTGATGAGCATGTGTTTCATTTGACTCTTTTAGCTCATTGGAATGTACTTGGTTTTTGGACTAACCCTGTGATTTCATTGTGTTTGGCTCCTAGTGCTTTATCTGTTTTGTAGGTTTCTTTGTGCATGTGCGCACCTGTTTCATTCTCTATTGTGCACTATTCTTTGTCAAACCAGCGTTTTTCCTCTCTATATGCTTCTTCGGTGCCATCTTTTTGGATAATTAGATGACAAAGGGGGAGAGAGCTACCAAATAGGCGGAGAACTGGAGAAGAGCGACGCTTTCTACCCTTGACAATGGAGGGGAACTCTTGCAAAATTTTTCTGAAGAGTCATCAAGGTAAGGGGGTAAGTGTTCTTTCGACATGCATTTTATACTCTATCTTTTTATCTCGTTTGAGCTGTTTGTGTGTATTATGGTTGTCATCAATCACTAAAAAGGGGGAGACTGTTAGCTTCATGACCTTTGAAGTCCTCTAAAAGGTATGAATTAATTTTGGTGATTGAATAAACAACCATAGGTAACGTTGTGTTGTTGGTACCACCCCGCTAATTCTATTTCAACATGGTAGGTTTCCTCGGTGTATGACAAAGATGAACCCTAGAAGAGGAGTTGCCAGGCGTCGGAGGACAAAGGCTAAGGACTAGCTAGAGAGTCCATAGAAACACCAGTACTATTAAGGGGGGTTAGGTCATTTGTCTCCTGTCATACAAGTGTTAGAGGGTGTGAATGCTCCTTAGATCCTCAGAAAGCACTAAATATGGCAGAGGAAGCGAAGTCGAAGATCAGAGCTCAAGAACCAGCTAAAGATTCAGTCACCGGACAGTCCAGTGAGGTCACCAGACAATACGGTCAGCCCTGGAGGAGCCAGTCCAGAGAGAGGTGCTCTTTGGAGTCGAGAAGGAGCAGTCACTGGACAGTCCGTCGGTGCAATGACCGGACAGTCCGGTGAGCCAGAAGCTGAAGTCCAGAGAAGGTGTCTCTGGGAGTCTAAAAGTGAGTCACCAGACAGTCCAGTGAAGGTATGCACCGGACAGTCTGGTGTCCTATGGAATGCATTTCAAAGAGGGTGTTTTCCTGACCGAGGAGGAAGAAGGGTCGTCAGACAGTCTGGTGGTCCAGTCACCAGACAGTCTGATGATTGCATAAAACAGTCAGCTTTACGACATTACGTCCCAACGGTTGTTTTTGAGAGCCTATTTGAACCGTGGAGGAGGATGTTTTTTAATGTGCCCTTGATCAGAATTGCTGGAGCCAAGTTGTGAGAGGCCAAGGGACACCACCAAGAGAGCTCATTACAAGATTGGAGATCTTTGGTGCTAAGAGAGTGATAGGGAGCATTCATACACTTCTAGAGCTTGTAAAGCTTGAGAGGAGTGATCTTTGCCTATTACTCTTGGTGTGGGCAGCCTAGACCGGCTAAGAGTCGGTGATCAAGCTTCCGATGAGATTGTGGAATACATCTCCAAGTTTGTACGCGGTTCCGAGTCCCTCGCTTGAAAGAGACACCAAGAGAGAGCACCCGAGCCTTGGAGGCTTGCTCTAACGCTTGGGTATTGTGTGCGACAGCCGGACCGCCGATGACTTCACTCCGGAAGTGAAGCGTACCCTTGGGTGCATCATTCCGAAAACGACGGGAGGGACCGAGACTCCGACGGGAGTGGTCGAACCAGGATTAGAGGAAGGCGCCTACCTTTCGAGACCTTGAGAAAAAATCACTGAGCACTCTTTATCTCACTCTCTTTACTTACTGCATTTACTTACCGTTTGAGTAGTGTGATAGGTTATTCTTTGATTCCTCTTGGTGGCTATCATGCTAGTGCTTGCTTGTTGTTATTTTCTTTTCACTAGCATTGTTAGGGGTTAGGGGTCTTTGCCTACTAGACTTGTTTAGATTTGCTTCCGTACGATCGAGTCTTATAGTTTTAGTTCGTAGCGAAATTAGTGCTATAAGTCCACCGATTCAACCCCATTTCTCGGTGTCTTTGATCCTGACAGAAGATGGTTCAAAGAGATGTAGAAAACGAGATGGTTATAAGAGCGCACTTGCGACCCTTTTTATAGCCCTTGGATGAACTCCTCATATTCTGACACTCCAGCTCCACTGAGCGTTTCACATTTCGACGCTCTAGTTGGATCCTTCTAGTGGGACCGAGAGTTTTTAATATTATAAATGATAATATGTGACAGTCAATATGGACACTAATGGTGTGGGTCAAGTACGACGTAAGCATAAACCGACATTACAATGAACTGTAGTGTCATTCATGTATGACGTCAGCAGAAACCGATATTACAATTAGCAATAGTGTCGGTCAATTATGACATCAGCAAAAACTGACATTAATGTAACTTACTACTATTTTTCTGAAAACATGTTTGGCACTGAAATAGTGAACCAAACAACATTGACACAAACCTAGCATTGAAACAGGGAATAAATTACAGCACTGGATACACAATTTCATAATCAAACAGAGATAAGAGTCTGAAACACAATACATTTGTCACATTCTACTACTTTAACAGGTTTGCCACCAATTGTCCTACCATAAAACCAACTAAAGCAGTGATGACACAAACAACATCAGCAAGCACTCCTGCCTTCATCTTTGTGCTCAACTTCTCGATCACATGTCTCAACTCAGTTAATTTACAAGTTATTTGCGCAATTTCAAACTTCAAGTTTGCTACTTCCACAGACACATCAATTGCTTCTTTCTGTTCTTCCTCTGATGGAACCAGAACATGGTGGGGCACATTTGCAGCAACCATCTCCTATAATCCTTCACTTGTAAAAACCGCACCTCATTGGATCATCCTACACTGAGATTCAAACCTTTCTAAAGAACAGGTGCAATAACGCAAGTCAAATCAGAGCAAAATCGAACCCTCATCTGTTGATTCTCCTCGCATTTGAAGAATAATTCACCATACGTGTTGGCCTTCTTGCTCTGCAACCTAATGACCCATTTCCAGACTTTGGACAATCAACCAGGGGGAGTTGCCGCACATCCAAGCTGGTCGCCAGGCTCTGAGACGTCGCAGCCTTCACCGAGCTAGATGAAACCCTAGGTTCTGACATGGATTGGCGGGAAGACGCTAGGGACATGGTCCCGAGCCACTTGCCCTCAACGTCGATGCTCGGGCTCAGACACCGGTTACCGAGCAATGGGGAACGAGGATGACTAGGAGAGCAAGCGAGATTCGAGCACGAGATTAGAATGGAGAGGATGCCGGTGCGCGGGGATAGAAGAAGAAAGGGGAAGGGCAATTTTGGTATAAACAAAAATTAGCAATAGTGTCGATCATGTATGACGTCAGCGAAAACCGATATTACAAATAGCAACAGTGTCGATCATGTATGAAGTCAGCGAAAATTGATATTACAATTAGCAATAGTGTCGATCAAATATATTGACGTCATCTTTGAGCGACATTACAGTTGTGAGTACCAATTAACATATCTCAGAATCTTCGATGAACACATGTTGATCATTACAAATTACAGTAGTGACATTTTACAAAATAATTATAAATACATGTCTTCAAGAGGGTTGACATAGCCTAGAACGGCAAGGGCCACGTCTACCCTGCTGCTCAACGGCGGTGACGTTCTCGGAGGCCGGTGCCTATCACTCGTTTGGCTCGGCTTGCGCCCTGTAGGGAAAGCTGAGATGAAATAGAAGATGTAGGATAAAGAGACTAGAAATGTTATGATGCCAGTAATGCAAAGGTGAGAGAAGATAGATCTGAATATTGTGGATGAGCGTCCGCATGCTCTTCACATTGCATCGGCCACCGCAAGGTGAAGAGCATGCATACGCTCATCAACAACGTTCAGATCTATCATTCGTCACCCTTGCACTTCTGGTATCATGATATTTCTATTCTTCTAGCCTACATCTTGTACTTGATCTCTGCGTTCCCTTTCGGGCGACCGAGCCAGACGAGTGACAGGTATCGGCCTCCGAGAATGTCACTGCCGTTGACACAGATTATAGGACACCAAACTTGAGAATGAGTTCTGAACTTACTGCCATCAACACTAATCCATAAACCCTAATAACTTGATTTGACAACTTGCATCAAATAAGAATAATAGATCCGATAAACAAATGATGTTGCAAACAGATCTGACAAGCGAAATACAGAATTTGCATATGCTCACCAGGCTACCCATGCGCGACTGGGCATCATAAGTAACAACCGAATAAGGACCATACGAGCGGCGTGACTGGAGGAGGAGCGGCGGTGGTTCGGGAGAGGAGGAGGGGCAGCGTGCGGCGGCTGAGGAGCAAGGGGGCGGGATACGTATATATAGGCGAGAATGACTAGGGTTTAGTTAGTAGAGTCAGTCGGTGTGACATCGCCAATAACCGACATTACAAAGACAACAGTGTCGGTTCTTTACAACTGTAGTGTCTGTAGCTACCTGTCCAAAATTACAACATTACTCATTAAACATAACTTAAAAATTTTCATTTTTAAGCACCAAATGTTCCATAATTTTGTACAATGTTTTCTAGGTGATAAGAATTCCTATTTCATTTTAGAACGTATTTTTTTATAAATTTTGTAATCACTTTCAACCTACATTTCACATTTTCTTGTACTCATAACGTATAATGCCAGATGATTGGTAACCTATAGTTCCATTTGAACTAAAAATTTTATGGAAAGACTCAAAAAATTCAAACAAAAATTTGTCAGGTTCCTTACACAATGCAATTTACTAAAATAAAATTGTAGATCAAATTTCATTATATACGTCAAGAAAAAAATATTAAAGAAATTGTTAAACTTATTAACAGTGTCAGGCAAGCTAACATCAGCGGCGACCGACATTGCACGGCTAGCACTGTCAGTCTTTTACTTCTGTAGTGTCGGTTGGACATGACCAAAATTACAACGTCACTCAGCAAACATAACTTAAACTATTTCAAATTTTTTTACGCGCCAAATGTTTCATTATCTTGTACAATGTTTTCTAGATGATAAGCATTCCTATTTCCTTTTAGAACGTATTTTTTAATAAATTTTGTAATCACTTTGAACCTACATTCAACATTTTCTTTTACTCATAATGTATAGTGCCATATGATTGGTAACCTATAGTTCCATTTTAACTAAAAATTTCATGAAAAGACTCAAAAAAATTCAAACAAAAATTTGTCAGGTACCTTACATAATGCAATTTACTAAAATAAAATTGTAGATCAAATATCATTATATACGTCGAGAAAAAACATTAAAGAAATTGGTAAACTTATTAGTAGTTTTTTGTAGTGTCGGTTCTTGTGACATCATGGTGCCCGACATTGGTACTCTTACTATATAAGCAGGCTTTGTCGCTTCTTCCACACTAGACTTAGTGGCCTTTTCATTTCCCACGAGACGCCGTTACGCTGCCGAAATTTTTTGCGAACCCTAAACTCGTCGCCGCTGCTCCCGTCGCTGCTACTCCGGCACCGGTATACCTAGCCAACGGGCCGGGCCGGGCCGGCACGGCACGAGCCCGGCTGAGCTCGGGCCGACTCTGAGACGGCTCGGCACGACCCGCTTAGTTCATCGGGTCAGGCCGTGCCGGCCCGCGAGCCGACCACTTAGGCCTAGGAACGGCCTGGGTGATTTTACACGGGCCAGGCACGTGAAAAAAATAAAATTTATTTTTTGGAGATATTACTGAAAAATTAATTATATAATATAGAAAAATATAAATTTTAAACATAAATAGGTCAAATACATATATTTTAATGTTAAATTTCAATAAAATAATAAACGGGCCAGACGGGCCGTGCCGTGCCGGGCCAGGCCGACCGAGCTAAACAGGCTCGAGAACGGGCCTGACCGGGCCTGTCTAAACGGTCGTGCTCGGG
>BCLF01011750.1:0-19509 GCA_001602275.1 Zoysia japonica | reverse complement strand
CCGTCGGCCCCGTCCGCACGCGCCACACCTGTACTCCGTGAGCCGGTCACGCGCCCGACGTGCCGTCCACGGCCGTCGCCCGCCGGTCACCGCGCGCGGGCACTCGACGCCCGCCGGTCACCACGGCCACTCGTCACCCGCCATCGCCGTACGACCGGTCACGCTCGCCGGCCACTCTTGCCGGTCAATAGGCAGCAGCAAACATCCAAGAGATCTAAAGCCGCTCCACGCCGACCGGAGGAATGGGACCGCCGCATGGAAGAGATAAGCCCTCTGCATCCTCTTTAGCCAAATTGATGTTTGAAGATAAGGCATCATCCATTTGTCTCGTGCCACAGCAAGAAATGATATCATGGATATGTATTTAGAGGAAAAGGAAAAGTTATATGCATATTTAAAAACTGTTAAATGCCGTTTTAGTGCAACAATGGTTATGTGGCTTGTCAAAACAAGTCTTATATGTGTGTCACACTCCACTGGATAGATGATGATTGGCATATCCAAAAAAGAATTAGGTTTCTTTCAAGTAAAAGGACGTCGCAGGTCAACGATTGTCACAAATCTTCACTGAAGTTATGGTTAAATTGTATATTGAGAAGAAACTACTTGCATTGACTTTGGATAATGCTAGTTCAAATGAAGTAGCAGTGAAAGACATTGTTGAGGACTTGCAAGAGAGCAATGCAAATTTGGTTTTCGACGGTATTTTCTTTCATGTGAGATGTGCCTGCCACATTCTGAACTTGTTTGCTAGAGATGGCTTGGCTGTAATTTCTGGTGTAACTAACAAGATCAAAACAATTGTGATGGCTGTAAAAGGTTCCCCTTTGCAATGGGAGGAACTAATGAAGCGTGCTTCTGAATGTGGATTGGATACAAGTAGAGATCTCTCATATGATGTTTCAACTACGTGGAATTCTACATATTTGATGTAAAGGGATGCATTATATTACAAACCTGCATTCTTGAGGCTCAAATCCTCTGATCGTCGCAGGATAGTATTATGTCATGTTTCTTATTATTCTGTCCTGTTTCTTATTATTCTGTCATGTGGCTTATTTTTGTCTCAATTCTTGTAGGCATGATAAAATCTGTCCAACTAATCATTAGTGGAACATGGCCCAAATTCTTTTCCAGTGCTTAAAGAAATTTTACAATCTCACTGAACTCTTATCTGGTATTTCTTATCCCACTGCAAATTTATTTTACAAAGGGTTTTGTGAGATAAAGGAGTTGCTCGATAAGTGGTGTTTTCATGAGGACCTTGGCATTAGAGATATGGCTCCTGCCATGAGTTTTAAGTTTGACAAATATTGGAATAAATCCAGTAGTGCCCTTGCTGTAGCATGCTTTCTTGACCCTACGTACAAGAAAAGATGGATAGAATTCTACCTGAAATGATTCTATGGTGATTCATATCAAGTTCAGGTAGATGAGTTTCTAAGTGTCATAAAAAGGGTGTTCCAGTTTTATGCTAGTTCTGCACTTCACCTTCAAAGACAAAGAGTAATACTAGTATCACAGATGATCTGTTGAAGGAAAATCTATATGAGGAACTTGAAAGCTTCTTGTATGACACAAATGATAATAATCTAGATTAGTTAAACAAACTGGATAAATATATGACAGGACTTCTTTTGAAGCATAGTGGTGAGTTTGACATATTATCTTGGTGGAAGAGCAAGGTAAAAGAATACCCTATTCTCACACAAATTGCTCGAGATGTGCTTGCAATACAAGTTTCAACGGTCACTTCTGAGTCTGCTTTTAGTGCTGGTGGACGTGTGGTAGTGCTTCGGATATGGTTGAAGCTTTGATTTGCTCAAAGGATTGGGTAGCTGCATCTAGGAAAGGGGATATTTATACCACATTATTAGATAAACTTCTGTTATATTTATTTTACTTATACTAATACATATCTGTCATTCTAGATTTCAAGAATTTTCCAACAATAGTGGCTGATCTTGATATTCTTGAAGTTGTTACTGCTGCACTGAAGCCACTAAATTGGGTAAATTTGATGACTCATTATGTACATTCTTTTTACTACTTGCAATTGAGAAAATAGAATAATCTACTGAAATTATCCTTTCTTTATGCTGCTTATGTTTTCTTGTGCATTTCTAGGAAGATGGAACAGAATTATCTAAGAATAATGAGGATGATGCAGAAATCAATCTTGGTACGATGGATAACGATGTGGAGACATGAACTATGTTTCAATTTCTAGATGTGCATGTCATTATGTGTGACACTTTGAATTATCATGTCGTGCCTGATTTTGAATTATCATGTTGTATGTAAGAATATGAATTATTGTCATGTCTGTTTGTGAAACTGTAGGACTTATTATGAACTTGAATTCTATGGATCAATGGTATGAGATTAGAGACTTATTATCATAGATGGTTTGTTGTGCTGATGGATATTACTATTGGTTTTAAGATCGTGATGTACCCGACTTAAATTACCGGTTCCGGAACGTTATATCGATATATTACCGTCCGAATTATTCTGTTTTTGAGTTCCCAAAATTTTCTCGCTTGTTTTCATTACCGTGTTTCCCGTTTTTGTTTTCATTCGGTAAAATAAATGTGAAAACAGGAATGGGATGAGCCTTTTCCCCGAACGTTCTTGTCTTTTTTTATCCCTAAGGATGGTGTTATACAGAGATATTATTGTTTTGTTGGTGTTTGGTTCAGCGTCAACAAGGAACATGGATATCCTTTCTGGGAATATTTTCTCAATATATTGGATAAATTCATCCTTTAAAATTGGTGGGACGAGCTCATCCACATTCACTAATCAAGCTCATTAGTAAAATATTAGTGATATTTAATATATTGTTTAAATAATTAAGTTTATATTATTATATAATTAATATTTATGAGTGTTAATATATTAATTAGTAGGTAATTTTTGAACTAGTTTGGAAATTATTAGTGTTAATTAAGTAATTTTTGTTGATTAGTAAATATTATGATAAGATATTCTTATTTATTTTAAAATATATATATTAGTGTATCATTAAATAATAATTAAGATATATAACTAAACAATCATTCGTGTCCCTCTCATCCTTCTCCCTTCAACCAAACAAAAAAAACAAGACTTACCTCATCCATCAAACCAAACAAATGCTTAACCAAATGCACCTAAGTGAACTGCTTATATTTTTTCATCAACTTAATTTTTTGAGTATAACTGATTGGTGTATAGTAGCTCAATATGATATCAGAGTTAGAGGTTTTAAGTTTAAATTCTAGCAAGCGTAATTTATTAAAATATAAATTGTAGGTTACTTATATTTTATATTTGCGCCTACTGCACGTGAAGAGCTGAGTGTTAAATTATCAAATCCCAAGAACCTAATCGTCCAATTGCTGTAAGTTAATCTATTTGACGTATACGGATCAGAACTTTAGAAGTTACCCATACCTCTTGCAACTTTTTCAAGGATATACAGAACATATAAGTTGTACAAAATAAAAAAAATGCAAAAATGTGAACAAGGAGAAGATAATATACCTTAAAGAAGGGTCACCTCGATTGTCTACCACTGGGAGAAAGGTTTGGATCATTGATTCCACGACCTTGCTATAAGATCAAATTACTGACCCTCGTCGCCACCATTGTTTGAAACGGTATAAAAATTTTCTGTCCCAACTGTATCTAACCATTTTTAGATAGACCAAGAAAAATTGAAAACGGCAACAAAAATAATATGGTCTTTTTTTTTATGACCGTTTTAGCAGAATTTTATAGTGGAATTTTTTTGGTTTTTATTATTTCCTCAAATACGAAAATGAGATCTCATTTCAACATATTTTACGAAAAATAAAAAATAAAAGTTACTTCTTCCGTTCCGTTTTATAAGTCGTTTTTGAAGCTGGACAAAAAGTGAAAAAGTGGGATGTTCTGAAGAAAAAGATAGAGAGAAGATGTATTAAAAAGAGAAAAAAATATCTTAAAAAATATGAATAGCCTAGAATGACCTAAAATTCGGGACGGAAGAAGTATAAACCAAACAATATCTTATTGACCAATATTGTTGGTTGTATGTTGTGAATTTATTTACAATTTGTATTATATATATTGTAAAATTTGGATTATACAGTGAATGTTTGATATTTATTTTATTTATATTTTTGATATCTTTTTCGATTACTGACCATTTTATTTATCTGTTTTTTGTTTTTTTATTTTTACTTTGTCTGATTTGTAAATATAAAAGTGAAAATAGTTGAAGTATTTTCCAACCATTTCTGTCTGTTTTCAGCCTAGGCGTATCGTATCGGTCAACGACGGTAGGAGGCGCAGCAGAGATGGTTCCTCTTGGGACCCAAACACATTTACTGTCTGCGGCTGCCGCTGGACGAGGAATGCCTCAGAGTTGGCCGACGCCCCGAGCATGGGATGTGGGTCCTTTGAATTAGAGGCATAAATGGTAGGGCTACAGTGTTTTACGAGAGAAGAAATAGTAAGTTAAATTGTTACTAAGCAAAGATACTGTAGCAAAAAATATTATTTACATAACTGTAGCATTGAATCTGATCCGTTGGTTTTTGATCGGACGAGTTGAGAAGAGGTCAAATATCAAACACTGTAGCACCTCTGAAATTTACACTTCCAATGCATATGATCCCGTCTTCGAGCATGACCGGCGCGTAGGCCACAGACTGTTGCATAGCCTCCATTGTCATCAGAGTGTAAATAGTGCATCTAAATTTAATCTGCAAGTTAAAAAAATTATGTTAATTACATATTCGAAGAGAAAAATCTCTGATTAAAAGTTGCAAAATAAAAAATTACATAATAATCACAGTATATAACTATTAAAAATTAAAAAAGAAAATAAATCTTCGATCTTTCGCGGATGAATGCTTGCGGAGACTTGGGCAGTTGGCCAGCTTGTTTGAATTGAGATTAGCGGCAACAGTATGTAGTTAGATCGTATTGTACATTATACGGTGATCTTTAGTCTAATTTTTGCCGCGTCAAACTGATCAGGAGCACATCTGCACATCTCTTTGAGCCGTAACTAGTTTAATTAATTACGGTGATTAAGTGGGCTTAAATTAGTGTTTGGCCATGATTGTGAATGGCCGCGTGTATACGTATGTACTCGTTTACTTAGAGGCGAGACCTGAACTATGCACAGTTTGAAATATTTTCACATCTTATTATTAGACGTTTTTATTGTTTCACGATCTCTTACTATCTAAAGCAGGATGGATTTCTCGGCCTGTGATTGGCTGGTTATCGTGCACCGTCCATCTTCCGATCAATGGCCAGTAACCTTCCACCGGAAGCTTTTCCCTGCTCCGCGGCTCCGCCCCAGCTCCTCTCGCCGTCCCCTACCTCGCCGCCTCCGCTTTGGCAAGGTGCAACCTTGCCCCGCCTTGACCACCACGCTCCGCAGTCCACGCCTCGGCTGCCCCCCAACCCCGGCGCAGCCCCGCCGCGACCTTCCCCCGTCGCAGCCCCTAGCCTCGCCCACCCCCCGCCAACGCCCCCGGCCTCTCCGCGGTCACGGCCCCGCACGCGTGCCGGCCGCCCCCTGCCCTAGCGCAGCAATGCTTCAGCCTCCGTCCCCATCCCCAGCCCCAAGGGTACAGGTGTAGAGCCCCACGGTCGTCGCCTCGCTCCGGACGATGCCCGCCTCGCCTTCTCCCCCGTCTCCACAGCGGATCGCCCTCCGCGCTCTGTGCCACCACTTTGTGGCCCTTTCTCGACCCCGTCTGCTACAAGGAGGCCGGCGTCATTGTCATCTCCACCTCCCTCACCGCGCTCCATGAAGTGATGGCGCTTACGATGCCCTCGCGGAGCTCGCTCTTGGTTGTCGTCACCAGATGCCGGTTTGAGGTCGTCGTCGACCCTGGCCCCGAGGAGGTCGACTGGTCCCTCCTCGACCGCATCCCCCACGACCGTTGCGGCTCGCAGCAGGTACTTCCGCAGTTCGAACTTCTGCGGAATCCAGACACAGCACATCCATAATCCATAAATGAGGAAAAATTAGTCCGATAAATGATTACTGAAATACTTCGCATCATTTGAATTCTTCCACTCATGCTCACAGTCCTTGCGATTCAAGCTCCAATTGTGCCTGGCCATGTTCCCTGTCTTCGTTGTTCACTGGCCATATGATACCTGGATCTCCTTTCCGTCAATACTGTAATGGAGCCATTTGTCGCGGTACTTCTCTCCGATTTGTTTATTATTCACTCGCACTGTAGCCCAAGTCAACATACCTTTTGTTTTCCTGATCATGGTCTTTGAACACTAAATCAATCGGTCAATACCAAACCTTTCCTTAGATCAGACTGCCCTGATCAATAGACAACGAAGCCTGACGCATTGAAGCGCCTCCGATGCAGTTCATGGTTGGAGGCACTAGGAAAACTTAGGACATGGGCTTATTCAGATTTTTTCATAATTTTTTTTCATCTTTTAAATGCTTCAGGTACATATAGATGACATTTGACAGGATTAGTTGGAGAAAAACAACAATATGCCAATTATATTGGAAGAAAAATTTTCTGCGGCTCTCATTGCTGGGGTTATCTCTGCTAGGGTACATATTAGAAGACACTTGACAAGATTAGTTGATGGAAAAAAAAACAATATAGCAATTATATTCGAAGCAAAATTTTCTGCGGGCTTCAATAGCTGCGGTTAGCTCTGCTACCGCTACCTGCCCTGTTGATGTTGCCAAAACCCACAGACAAATACTCGGGCAAGTGTGCTGCTCTGGCTTAGTTTGTTGTTTCTGTACCTATTCCTGCTGCTGAAGATTCCTTCTGGCTGCTAAGAGGTAAGGGAGATGACAGAATTGTGTGTTCACTGCAATAGGTTGGATGATGCTCAAGGTGTTGGGCATGATGGTTTTCTATGTGGTGATTTGGGTGGAGCTAGGGGTGAAAACGGGCCGAAGAAAATGAACTAAAAATTGTGAGGGCTGGATCGGATCAAAATTTTATTCATTTTTGAACTAAAATTTTGTAGGTAGTATGTAAACTAACTCTGTAATTGGCTTGCAAAGCCCCTCCATTTCGTAATGGAAACTCAGGTGGGGATTTGTAAGGGCCGAAATAATTTGTGAAAGGATTTGCGGGCCAAGCCCTTTTAACATCCCTAGGTGGAGCTCAGGGTGGACCAAACTGAACTTGCAGTGCTTAAATGATTATACATGTTCTTTTCAGCTTTAGTAAAATGCATTTGGAATAGACTAAACTGAGTATGGCTTTGAACTAACTGCAACTGCAATTCAACATTTTAGTCTGATACTAGCTCATCATTCTGCTATTAGGATTCAGAAAAAAAAAATTTACCATGCAAATCACAGATTCAGAAGTGAACAGTTTGTATAGTGTGCTAATTGATTGCTGACTGTTTGTGCTTTGGATCCTCATGTGGTGCCCTGAGGGACCATTCTTTCCCTCCAAGAATTGCCATCTGTGGAGTGTACAATATATATACTGACTGATCACAAAACCTCACGTGATTACCTTGATAAACAAGTGTACTTCGGCACAACAACTTTTCTTTTCAGCGTATTTAGATTTTCTCACATCATGGTATTTATTGTACACTCCTCTGAGGGCAGGTTGGAAAGCATGGTTCAATTATTGAATTTACTGATCCAGATTATAATAAATTTTTCTGTTTTTAAATTGATGTCACCGCTGACTTGTAACATCAACTTTGATTATTTGTCTTATTTAAATTTTTTTTATTAATATTATATATTTTATTATAATTTAATTTATTATTAGAGTTATTTGAATCATAACTTAAAATTTTACACATTTGAACTATTTTTTGAATAAGACGAATGATCAAAGTTGATATTAGAAGTCAAAGACGACATTAATTTAAGAACGGAGAGAGTAAGATGCAGTGGATACATAGAGCATCTTAATGCTTGATCTGTTACAGGATGTATACATAGAGCACCCATAGACATTCATGAGAAAGGCATGTGACAACAAAAATAGCGATGTGTGGCAAAGCCACGCCAATTTTCTAGCAGGTGTTTAATTTATCATGCATGAGAAATAATATTTTCTTTTTTTTATGAATTTTCATGATGGTTATTCTATATATATATATATTATTTGAATTAATCTTTATATCATTTCTTTGGGCCTGCCAAATTTTGTGTCAACAAATGCCCCCTCAAGGTTCGGATGCGAAAAAGTATGTTGAAGGATCCGAAGCTCGAAATTTAATTTGACACTGCATAATTTTGTATCTATTATTATTATTATTATTTTAGCAACAACTCCTAATTGTATAAGCATCCTTTTAGTTTTTTAAACACCAACAACCACAGGAGTTTCTTTTCTTCACGGACAACAACACCCACCTGGATAGGCGCCCTTTAGTTTTTAAATCATCAACAGCCACCGGAGTTTCACCGGAGTTTCTTTACAACAACTCCCACATGGCCACTTGGATAGGCATCCTTTGGTTTTTGAATCATCAACAGCCACCGGAGTTTCTTTTCTTCACGTACAACAACTCCCACTTGGATAGGCACCCATTTGGTTTTTGAATCACGTAAAACAACAGTTTTGTTGATTGTATAGTTTTCAAATACTGAGTGTGATTGATCTGTCATACAGGGAGTTCTGATTCGCACCCCTTTTGATTTCAACGAATACTTAAATGTTCCGATTGAACCCTTTTTTTTGCACGTGTAGGTAGTCTTATTTTATTGTACGTACATTTATCATATTTCTTCTATGTACATGAAAGGAACGAGGCCAATTTTTCTATTGCATAGGATGCCTCTCTCTTACCTAGTACAAATGGAGCCATTCGAACTCTCTTCAGATAATAAGGAAAATCCAGTCATCTATGAAATACAACAAACTGAAAGGAATTTTTATCCTAACCATCCTGATCGAGAATGGGGAGTAGGATCCAATTTCTCCGCTCTCTGTTTTACACCTCTTGCGAAGCCATCCCATCAAGAAACAGCATGGACTTTAGGCAATAGAATCTGCGTCAGGGGTTTGGGTTGGGAAAACTTTAATGTTGAACCTGTAGCACTCCCAACAGGGTATGAAGCATGGGCTGCTAAGATTCTGAACGAGCACTCCCTTAATTTTATGGGGCAATCTTCTGTTCTCTAGGAAAATATTCAGTCTCACCGTGCTTACTAACATCTTTATTAGAGAGATGGGACCCTAGAACAAATACTTACTTATTTCCTTGGGGAGAGCGTACAATGACTTTGTTGGATATGCACAATATGGCCAGTTTGCCATTAGAGGGAGATATATATATATGATGAATTCATTCCCCATGATCACCTTGATGCCTCCATGCTATTATATCCGAAATCTTTATCAACTTTGTTAGAGATTTGGCGATATCGTTAAGTTGGTGGTTAGGTATCATTTCAAGTATGGTGTGACCATTTTCACAACTCAGGCAATATTTTAAACTGTGATGATGCTGAGTCTGTATACCTTTACAAGGCTGCATTTCGCGCATTATGGCTATGTAGTTTCGTAACTATTGGGGGAGGTCCACATATTCGGCCCAGTGTACTTAGTTATGGCATCTTGGATGGCTATAGGACGCCTTTATGCCTTAGCACAGCCAGCCTTGTATTGCCTGTATTATTCATTGAGATTGATAAGCACCAATCCTGTTGGTCCTACTTATTTGAAACAACCTTGGCCTGTTCACTATGTCATTGGGTGGATGGGTTTATACATGAAGTCAATATTTGATGATCGAACAAGGAACCCTCAGTCTTTTGCATGTCAATATCCATCCAAAAAATCAGCTTTATTGAAGATTATACGTACTTCCAAGTACTTTAGTCCACACACTGCTCCTAGCTTTATGTGTTGGGGCACGAATATTGCATGGTACCGATACAGGCCACAAAGTATTAATAATGCTGCTCTGGATGAGAGGATGTTATATTTGTCTATTCGTCGTGGTATGCTCTTATGGAGGCGAGTCACATATAATGAGGATTTTTGCATATGCGAACCATATCATCCGGATCGTGTGGCTCGGCAGTTCAGATTAGATCAAGTGGTGCCATATTCCCCACTGAAGAATCTAATAACTACGGAAAATGTTGCGATTGCTTACACTTTTTGGGATCATATTCTGAATCCGATAAAAAATTTCCAGAACTTTCCAGAGGAATCCCATATTGGAGTCTGTACTTTGCCTTAGGTAAGGTGGTATATCAAGTTTGCAAAACCTTTTCAATCAATCTTGACTTATCTCAACCATGGCAATGTTTATGGTCGCGTGAATTTCAAAGATAGAATGCATAGGAACAGAAATCGTGTCTATTCAGGATTAAAACCTCGTAAACTCTGTTCTGATGATTTTATCTTAGTAAAAACGGTTTCTCCAACACGTCGGCAACAATTCATTGTGTCTGTCAAGGATAATACAATAGCTCTAGAAGATCCTTGGAAGAGAATATTATATAATTTCCTAAATGTGCAGATCAATTTTCCGATTGAGCCTGATCAGGTATGTCGCTCTCCTTGTTTCCTCTCATTATATATAACATGTTTAATGAACTTGTATACTGACCCCCGTTTTTTATATAGCCTATGAGGTACATTTGCCAAGGTGGTGGACCTGGACCTTCGTCAAATCTCTCTTTTAACCGATCGTCAAGCAGGTCAAAACAATTTAGAGGTTCATCATCAAGTCGTCCCTGCTTGTGTGAGCAGCGGAAAGTGGCAGCTTTCTCCACCCTCAAATGTAGAGAAGAAACCTCCAGCCAAAAGGTCATTAAATTTTGACGCTAAGGATGCGATTGATACTTGCATCTCGCCGCCAATTTGCCCAGAGAAGATAACTGTGAGTGATAGGGAACTGCAGCAAATATTTCAGCCTGTTAAAGCTCCAAACAGTACAAATCAGAGTACTGTGACTCCTGAAGATGCTTCTAATAGAGCAGCCTCTAAAAGTACTGATTCTTCTGAAATTGATGCCTTCTTTTTAGTAGGGCAAGACAATTTTCCGATGGCATTGCCATCTCTTTTAAACGTCAAACTCCCATCGGACATAGCAGCATTGCCCGTAGCCATCGAGTCAGGAGATATTGTTGTTTCATGTTTGAATGGTAGCTTGAATTTGCATTAGCGCTATGATCTTTTTCTATGAAAGTACCGGTATTCTACCCCTCTCCCTATATATATTGACCCTTTCTCTTAACCCTATTTTTTAGACTGTGATCTGTCCACAGACATGGCACCATGTGATGCAACGGCGTCAGTTTCTACGCCGACAACTGATATAAACGCGATTATGATGGAAGCGCTCAAAAAGGCTGCCATGGCTATGATTAGTAGGCTTTTTAAATTGTTGACACCACTTCTCTGGAGGACCCAAGTTATTGTGCTGCATTGCAGATCACCTCATCTCAGATCCCCACGCAAAATGCTAGTCGCAAAAATCAAGGATAAGTTATATAACTTGATCCAGGTTTTTGATCAGCTGCAGGAAGCTCATTTGGAATTTAATGTGGTTTCAGGAAAAAAGGAATGAAGCTATTTTTGAAACCAAACTTATGCTTGTCCAGTGTGAAGAAGAATGTAGTGCTACAGCTCAAAAATTAGTGGCAGCCAAAAAGCATGAGTCCGACCTCTTGGATCAGATGGTTAACATCCAGAAATCTCTGCAGGCTATCAAGAATAAAAAAGAACAGCTTCTTCAAGCACGTTCTACTAAATATTCTGAGATGCAAAAGTTGAAGAGTACTATACAGGAAATTTCTGAACATGATATCAATATTACTCAAGCGAAGATTAAGAATTTAGAGACTGAAGCTGGTCAGCTCTGCCTGGACTTGAAAAATTGGGTGTCTTGAATTTTTTGTTAGGGTCCTTTGATTTATCCCAGCGTTTTGTGACTCATTTGAAGAGTTCTATCGGCTATGTGTTACCTTTTGCTTAATTTATGCCAGAACATTTTAGTATTCCGGAACACCTTTTGGTTTGTAATAATCATTGGTTGAGTTTGGTATATAATTTATTCCAAACTCAACTTTCGGTCTTATTTATCATATACAAGCCGAGCTATCCATTGCTAAGTTGTTTATATATATTAGTTTGTCGATATACTCTTTTTTTAAAGGCAAATTTGTTTATCAACATTTGCCCCCAGCTTATGTTTCTAACTGGATATATCACAATTTTGCACTTTTGCTGAGCTTAGTCAATGACTACTTTCCATATATTTTAACATGAGGCCTTTTTTTTTCTCGCACAGCCTTTTTTTTTTCTTTTTGGACTCACGAAGCAGGTTATATTTTTTGAGCTTACAGTTTAGGCTGTTGGAGCGTGCATTTTTTTTATATCGCTTACAGTTCAAGCTCGTAAAGTGTTGAAGCATCTTTTTATTATCATTTACAGTTTAGGCTCGTGTAGCATTGGAGCATATATGCGTGTGTGTATATATATTTTTTTATTGCTCGGAGTTTAGGCTTGTGCAGCATCGGAGCTTCTTTTATCGCTTATAGTTTAGGCTCGTAAACCGTTGGAGTGTATATTTGGTGATTTGATTTGATTTTTTTTTACTTCGGGCATAATAATTCTTTAGAAATTTTCCATTTATCGGAGGCGGACAATACTCACCATATGGGGAAATGATTCGATATGCGCCGCTAGAATTGACGTCTTTTACGACTTAAGGACTCTCCCATTTAGGCTCAAATTTTGGCTGCATTTGATGAGTGACATTATAGGTTGCACGACTGCAAGGATTAGATCACCTTCCTTGAACGACCTTCTTTTCACGCTTTTAAAAAATGCTCGAGACATCCTAGCTTGGTATGCCTCCAAATTTTGCAACGCTAGAAGCCGCTTCTCCTCAAGGTTGTCTAATTCTTGTAGGTGTAAATTTGCCGCTTTATCGTCCGTAAGTTTTTCATGAATGGCAACTCTTAACAAGGCGATTTGTACTTCCAGTGGTAAGAATGCCTCACCTCCATATACAAGAGAGTATGAGGTCATTCCCGTTGGTGTACAAGTTGTGGTTCTATACGCCCACAGAGATTCTAATAATTTTGCATGCCACTGTGTTTTATTTTGTGAAACCACTTTCTTTAGCAATTTGCATTACATTTTATTGAATGCTTCAGCTTGACCATTAGTAGATGGGTTGTATGCCGTTGAGAAATGGTGTTTAATTTTAAATTTTGCACACAACTTTTCAAGCAGTCTATTTTTCAAATTTGTTCCATTATCGGATATGATTCGTGACGGAACACCAAATCTATATATAAGATTATTTTTTATGAAACTTTTGACATTTTCAGCTTTAACTTCTTTTAGTGCAATGGCTTCTGACCATTTAGAAAAATAATCAGTGGCTACGAGAATGAATTTATGTCCTTTGTATGACAGAGGATGAATTGCTCCAACATCCATACCCCTCATTTCAAAGGGCTAAGACATATTTGTAGGATGTATAGACTCTTGAAGTTGATGAATAAAATCACCATGCACTTGACACTGATGGCATCTTTTAGCAAATTTCATAGAATCTTCAAACATTGTGGGCCAATAATAACCCAATTGCCTTAGTTGATAATGCAATTTTGGGGCCAGACTGGTGCACACCACAAACTCCAGCATGTACTTCATTCAAAGCCTCTATCACTTCATTTCCTGCAAGGCAGCGAAGCACGACTCCATCATGTGTCCGCCGATAAAGCACATCATTTATGCATGTGTAGTTGAGGGATCTTTTCTTGACCCGAACACTTTCAAAAGAATCCAGGGGTAAGTATCCATGTAATTTTTGTTTTGACTTCAAAACAATATCGTCTATATAACATTCGACAATCTCATAAAGCAGTCCTTCTAGGATAATTGTCATGGCACGTTGGTATGCGGCACCAGCAATTTTAAGTCTGAATGGCATAACAATATATGCCTTTAGGTGTTTGAAAGGCTATCAGTTCCTCATCTTCTGAAGCCATTTTTATTTGATTATAGCCAGAGAAGCCATTTATGAATGAGAATATTTCGTATCCCATGGTAGAAACAACGAGAATTTCAGATCTAGGTATTGAAAAATCATCCTTTGGACAACATGTATTTGCCCAATTTTCTTTTTCACAGGGACAATACTAGAAACCCATGCTGGGTATTTTACTTCTCTAATAAAGCCTACAGCTATGAGTTTGTCAACTTCAGCTTCTATTTATGGGAGAAGTTTCGAATGGTACCTTCTTTGCTCTTGTTACACTGGTGGGCAATTTGTTTGCATGGCTAAATGATGTGCAGCAACTGACGGGTCTAAACCTGGCATCTCTTCATAAGACCAAGCAAAAACATCTCTATTATCAGAGAGAAATTTATGATATTCCTCCTTGCTTTCTTTAGACAAGTATTTACTTATAAATATGGGACGAGGATCATTAGGTGTCCCAATATTAATTTCTTCCAATTCATCCACAGTTTGGTTGGTTTTCATCTTCCATTTCTGGGGAAGCCGGTGTAGCATCAGTTGGTTCTGTAAAGGTCATATGGACTTCATATCCTAGCCCATATTTCTCTTTGATCTTCATGCAACGCTTTAAGTTGTGCTGGAGACAATGACGCTTCAAATGGTGTGAGCTGCCCTCGGCCATTACATAATGAGAGACCTGTGGAATATCATACCCTATTTGTTGCATCATATAAAGCACATTATTATCATATAGAGAAATAGGCAAAATTTCTTTTTCTCTATCAGTCACGGTAATTTGAGCAGCATCATTATTTTTGTTGTGCCGATCATCACTAGCATCTTTTATCTTTTTTTGCACCAAAGGAGGTAAAGGTGTAGGGAACTTAATACCTTCATCCTTTTAGTTTTTTAATCACCAACAACCACCGGAGTTTCTTTTCATCACATACAAGAACTCCCACCTGGATAGGCACCCTTTGGTTTTTGAATCATCAACAGCCACCGGAGTTTCTTTTCTTCACGTACAACAACTCCCACTTGGATAGGCACTCTTTAGTTTTTTAATCATCAACAACCACCGGAGTTTCTTTTCTTCACGTACAACTCCCACTAGGATAGGCACCCTTTTAGTTTTTGAATCACGTACAACAACTGTTTTGTTAATCGTATAGATTTCAAATACTGAGGGCGATTGATCAGCCATACGGGGAGTTCTGATTCACACCCCTTTTGATTTCAATGAAGGTACTAATCTTATCTGATTACTTTTGGGCTCAAATGTTCGGTCATGATTGTGAATGGCCGCGTATATACGTACGTACTCGTTTACTAGGAGGCGAGACCTCAACTTTGCATGATTTGAAATATTTTTATTTTTTGTGTTCAAATATTAAACCACATGTGTTCATCTACATTTTGTCGGATGTTTTTATTTGTTTCACGATAGGTGTTTAATTTATCGTGTATGAGAAATAATATTTTCTCTTTTTATGAATTTTCAAGATGATTATTCTATATATATACATACATATTATTTGAATTAATCTTTATATCATATCTTTTGTGTCGACAGGAAAAATAGCAAAAAGATCCATTCATCCGTACTATCACAATCTGATAAAATAATTCTTATCGTACTATCACAATAAATATTTCTTCTATACTATGAGTGTGGTTCACGTGTTATCCAAACTACTGTATTATCAATTTCAACAGCCACAGCATATCCTTTGAGGAGGCATGGCGGCGATCCGATAACTGGGGACGTGCAGCACAAGAGATCAGAAGTTCAGGAATGTTGGCCACAACTTTTTGTTCTTAGCTTGTTCGCTATAAGTATATACCTATGCAGTCATATATATATGAATCTTCATGTTGACTTTGGGTCAAGATTTACAACTACATGCATAAGTACCATGAAGATGAAGAGCGGTCCCTGAATGCACTTAGATTAATTTACTTTATCTTTTAAAATATTGACACCATTAAATTTTAACATCAACTTTAACTATTTATTTTATTCAAAAATTAGTTCAAATGTATAAAATTATGACATGAGGACAAAATTATAATGTTTTGATTCTTTATTTAATTGATGTAGCATCTGTCTTAATTAGGATGATGACTCAATAGAATATTTCTGCTATACTACGAGCGTGGTTCACGTGTTCTCTAAACTAATGTACTCTCTCCGTCTACAAATGATAGGCGTGTTAGCAAAATAAAAAAAAAATCTAGGAATGATAGGCGTGTTTGCTCGGGCAGCCGGTTCACCTTGGTAATCAACGAACAAAACTAATAGTGCTAGAGAGCACTTGCACTCTGATTGGCCCGTCAACCAAGCGCCACTTTCCTTGCGGGTTGGGTTGAGCACGCTAGAGCTGGGATTGGCTGGGTCATGACGCGCGAGCTCTATATTTAATGGCTAGTGACAGCAACTTTACTTTTTCTCTTCTTGGTGACAGTGCCCAAGTGTAATACGCATATCAAATATGGACAGAGGGAGATAAACACACGAGATTAACATGGTCAGTCCTATTGATTTGAACGTACGGCAACATCTCTTTGAAGGAGGCATGGCAGCGATGTGAGATCTGGGGACATGTGCAGCACATGAATGTTGGCCCATCGTTTCTTAGGCTTTTGTTCTTATCTTGTTTGCTATGTATTTATCTATGTGGTCATACATATGAATTTTCATATTGTCTTTGGGTTAAGATTTGCATCTACATATAAGAGTACCACGAAGATGAAGAACAGCCTTTGGCGCAATTAAATTTAATTTCATTCTAACCTAGAAGTGTTTGTAACTTGATAATATACTCAACTACATATTAATATGATCTTCTTCATCTAAAATAACTCCATATCATAAACTGGTCCTAATATTCACTTAGAAAAAAGAAAAAGAGCACCGGTGGGCAGGAAGTGAGAAAGACAAGTTCCACCCAACCTTAATTAGATGTTACTTGTACCGTGTTTGTTCCAGCTTGTTAGCTAGCTTTTCTAGTTGAAAAGTTGGGATAGGCTGGGTCATGACGCACATTTATTTAATGGCTAATGACAGCAACTTTACCTTTTCTCTTCTTGGTCACAGTGCCCAAGTGTAATACGCATATCAAACATGGACAGAGGGAGATAAACACACGAGATAAACATGGTTTGAACACACGAGATAAACATGGTCAGTCCTATTGATTTGAACGGCAACATCGCTTTGAAGGAGGCATGGCTGCGATATGAGATCTGGGGATATGTGCAGCACAAGAGATAATAAGCTAGCACATGAATGTTGGCCCATCATTTCTTAGGCATTAGTTCTTATCTTGTTTGCTATGTATTTATCCATGTGGTCATACATATGAATTTTCATATTGTCTTTGGGTTAAGATTTGCAACTACATATAAGAGTACCATGAAGATGACGAAACAGTCTTTGGTGGGCGCACTTAAATTTAATTTCTTTTCTAATCCAAGAGTGTTTGTAACTTGATAATACACTCAACTAAATATTAATATGATTCTTCTTTCATCTAAAAAAACTTCATATCATAAACTAGTCTGCTTTTCTAGCCTAGAAGTTGAAACAAATGGGGTTATGAAAAGCTTGTTTTTGAAAACCTGAAAAATCAACCTTTTGATGAAATAAAATAAAAGCTGAAAATAATATTTCTGAGTTGCTTTTCTAACTTTTGGTGTGCTGAGAAGCTAAAAATATATTACAAAAACTGACATTCACATTTTATCACTGTACTTTTTCAACTAGCCACCAGTTAGCTTTTTTAAAAGCACAAAAGCAAAAACGCAAAAAAACAGGCCTTTAGCTTGCAGTTTTACATTACTCCGCTCTCGGCTCAGTGTGGTCTTTGGCTGCTTCGCACATTATAGATTTCTTTATTTGAGCCAGAGCTTTTGTGCTGATGGCTAGTAATAAAAAACTGATTAGTAAAATTTAGTTGTTGATTTTTTTAATATATTTTTAGCTTTTATGCATATCAAAAACTAAAAAAACAGTCTTTCTCATAAAGTTTTTCAGTTTTTAGTTTATTTCTATAAAAATCAACTTTTTAGCATTTAACAAAAAGCTTTTCAGAAATTTTGTGGCTTATATATATATCTTGCCCTGACTCCCTCTCATCCCATGCATTCCAACAAAAGCGATCATCATCATCCTCCCTGCCGTACGTGTTCTCGAGCTCGACTGATCGATATAAATGGCAATGTGGGACGCGCTCGTGGACGCCGCGCTAGTACGTCTTGCGGGCAAGAGGCTGCTGTTCGCCACGCACTTCATCGCCTTGGAAGGACTGCCGTCGCCGGCAGCCCCGGCGACCTTCTCGGGCCCAGGGCCCTGGGACCGCGCCACCGTCGAGGCCCGGCTCGACAGGGCCTCTCTACAGGAATGGCTCACCGAAGGTCAGTGCCCATTGCCCCCATGACCTTACCATATGCCGGCTTCGAAACAATGTCATTATATATATGGACGTATGGGTTCACTTCCATTAGATGGCGAGGCGAGTAGCCCTCAGGACGAGGTGATGAACCGGAAACTGGTTCTTTTCTCCGGGAACGACTACATCTGCCTTAGTGCGCACCCGGCAATCCGTGACGCTGCAGCCAAGGTTTGCTCCGATTCTGTGCTGCCGATTCTTTCTTAATTTGACCCTATATATCAAGTGTTCGAACTTGTCTGAGCTTTGATGTAGGCAGCTCAAGAGCATGGCATGGGGCCGAGAGGCTCTGGGGTGATGTGTGGGCACACAACCTATCACAAACTGGTCGAAGAATCACTTGCGCAGCTCAAGAAAAAAGAGGTCAACTTGCACTACACCATCGTTCACTATAATTAGCATCATATCCCTAGTCGCTAAAGTCTACCTCACTGACTCATCATAGGTTGGTAATTAAATGTCTTTAAGGATCAATCAGTCGTTGTAAGTGGTTTCCTTACAACTTTTTGCAAACCCGCATGTTTTTAATTAACGACCAATGACCAATCGGTATTGCTAAATATATACCAACCAATTATTTATTGCGAAAAAATATCATTACAGACCAATAGTGGATTGTAATAACAGAAATACCAGATACCAATATTTTCTGGAAAATATTTAAAAAATAAGGTAAGCCAAAATCTATTTGGGCCATGGTCTTCATTTTTCACATTAAAAAGCAGGCGGTGTTGATGCCTTGTTGCTAACCTTCAGTTGTCAAAATTAAGATTTAGAATAAACTTTACAAAACTACGTATATTTTGTAAATATTGTCACAAAACTATAGATTTAAGTCATACTTTCATAAAGCTACAGATTTTATATTTAATCAATCACAAAACTACAAGTTTTGTATCAAATTATCAGAAAACTACATATTTTATATTCAATTTATCACAACTATTGATTCTATACATATGTTGCTGAAAATACTGTAGCAAATCTTTAGTTTTATAAAATTATGACTTAAATCTATAGTTTTGTGATAATATAGGCAAAATATCTGTAGTTTTGTGAAATTTACACTGAGATTTATTAGAAAACAGAGGGTCATTCATTAACCAAA
>BCLF01011749.1:0-20308 GCA_001602275.1 Zoysia japonica | reverse complement strand
ATGTATCCATTGATGCTAAAACCAGTAGCCTGTGGCAAAGAGGGGTGGAACGCCAAGATGATAATGATTGCCCTGTTAACAGTGCAAGATGGTGATAAACAACTGATACAAAAAATTGAGGTTTGTTACAATGCTTGAAATTAATATTAACCGAACATTGGACTAGATCTAACGGTTAAAATAAGAAGGTACCTACACAAATATACTTCCTCTATTTTAAAATATAAGTATTTCTATGTTTGATCAAAGTCAAATTTCTTTAACTTTGACCATTATTAATAGAGAATTAATAATATTTTATTGTATACAAATTATATTACAGATTCGTTATGAAACAAATATTCATAATATGTAGCTCTTTATACTAGATATTATCATGAAAGTTAAAAGAATTTGACTTTAACAAAATTCAGAAACGCCCGTATATTGAAACAAAGGTAGTACTATAAGTTTTGGGCCGGCAGTTAAAAATAGTGGGCTTGATACTAATTTTTAAAAATCAATGATTGAAATTATCTGAGGAGGGGGTGGCACCTCTGGTACAACAAATCTCTGAAAAATTAGGCAATAAGAGAATGAAAGTGGGAAGGAGAAAGACTGACAGCAAAACCCAAATGCGAGCCTGGTAGCTCATATGTACTGTTATTCTCTGGGCTGAAGGCTACTATCTGAATCAGCTCCGCAGCTTAAACGCATATGCTTTGCATCGATCTTCTTACAGCGATGTCGAATATGAATGTCATCTGAGAAAAAAAAAAACTATCTGCAATGAATCGCAAGCATGTTAGGATCTATACAAAAAAAAAAATTGATTTTATTTTTAGCTAATAAATCTGCCCGTCTCTACATCACCAAAAACTAAAATGTCACTATCGTTGGACTATCCATGTCCAGGTTACTGCAGCTGCAGCATCAGAGATCATGCACTGTGTCACTTTGACAAGGGAAGTATCGGAGATCACGCTCTTACGTTGCTTTCTGTGACATGGAACGGACTAAATTTCAGAGCGGCACGTGCAAACATCACGGCCATTTCTGCGGTGAGAGGCGGCAGAAAGTTTCTGCAGGCGGTAAAACGAATCACGCCGTTGCGTTCCAGAGGTCACCTCTACCGTGGATTCGGAGCAAAAGTGTGTTTATGATAATATTTATTAATGCATCACCCTAAGCCTAACACACCTATCCACACTTTTGGGCCATCTTTTCTTCTGAAGGGCCGGAAAACACTTGCCAGTTCACCTGCCTACGAACTGAGCATGCAGGCAGCTCGTCAGCTCAAAACAGAGACGATGCTATCTGCGCTTGTATAGCATACTACATTTAGTGGATGCCCCTGATGATAGCTCTAACGGCTGGAGAACACGAGCGAAAGAGGCTACGCAGGCAAGATCAGCATAGAGGAGGAGAACGAACTCGTGAAGTTGGACGTGAGGTTACTCACCGTCTTGTCGCCGACGCTCAACGCATTCTCCACTGGCACTTGTGTAGTTTCTGGGCGGGAACCGAACCGTGTCTCTGCTGCATAATAAGCAAGTCAGAAAACAGGATGAAACGCAACCTTCATCTTCTCCGCTGAAACGGCGTCGGGTGGAGCTCAACGATGCTCACCGGCGTTGCAGCAGGACGACGAGGGGTGGTGGTTACGGATGAGTGGAAGATGCGGCGGAAGCAGAGCGGTCGAGAGCTTTATATAGGCGGCAGAGCGGCCGGACTCCTGTTCCTGCTTTCCTTGCTCTGGTTTCCGCTGTTCTTCCTCTGTTCCCTGTGATAACGTGCTGTCGATTCGGATTATGTCGCTCAATTACAAGGACATGCCGTGGCTGGTGGATATGATTTGAGACCCGATTAGGGCTTGTTCGATTTATGCTGAATGGGAGGGAAATGGAGTAGAATGAGATGGATTTAATCAACAACTTAGAGAGAGCAGCAGATTTAATCCCCTCTTAATTTAAATAGATTGGTGAAAAAACGAAGCAAGCCCTTAAGTGGTAAAGCGCAGGGAGCGCTGGCAGCCGGCGGAGGTTCGACCCCGTCTCACACAAGCCTCCGACGAAGGCTGCGGCAAGGCCGCTATTTAAAAAAAAAAAAAAGTACTCGTAGAAAGGCAACGCACTCGGCTCGATCTCGGGCACCGGTTGCATCCGACAGGACGAGGCGGAGTAGCTAGGAGCAGGGACCGCCCACTCCATCCCAGTACACGTCGAGATCGCCGCTCCTGTAGTCGTTTAGCTCTTGTTCTACTACCCGCAGCATCGAGATTCGTGCTCCAACCGACGAATCGCTACGGGCCGCGTGCGTTCGAATCTGTCACGTTCCTCCCGCGGGTAGCGTGACAGACAGGTGCCCTACGTACTCCGACCTTTTACCTACCAGTGCCTCCTCGCCGTAGCGTGTCATTGATCCGACGAGCTTTCGAGGCGCCCAGTGTTCCAGAGGAGGCTTCGCAGCCAGCGACTTGGCAGCATCCCGCGACGTAGCGGCTGATGGGATACATAGCACGTCGCCGTCGGCGAGCGGCAGGAACTCGAACGATTGGTCGCGGGACCAGAGATTCCGTACGCGCTGGACGGCACCATCTTCGTTCGCCGCCTTTGGGCATGGCGTGGTGACACGGTGTCGACATGACGTGCTCCGCTGCCTTTGCGCGGGGGACCGAATGACGGACAGGTGGTCGCCGCTTCGATCTCGTGCCAGAGCCCCATGCCATGCACGGTACTAGTAGTAGTAGGAGTACTTGGATTTTGGGTGCGTGGGCGACGATGGTCCTGGTGGCGATAACGCTGAGTGCGCGCGCGTGCCACCACCAGCAGATCCTGGACCGGTGCCCAACGTACCACCTTTCTTTTTTCGTGGTTCCCTCTTCATGCTAAAAAAACAGCTAGCCCAACCGGCATGCGATCGCAGGCGATTTGCAGAGAGAAATGCAAGCCGATCAATCCAACAGCGACGACGATTGGAACAGGACAGGGTGCAGTGCACCTACTGCATCGCATCACCTTTTACCTGCCCGGGGCCCCTTGATCCACGCCAAGGAAATGTACATTCCACCCGAACAGGCCGCTGTTCTGATCGTTAGTGTCGCCTACCTCCTGGCAGCTGAATCTTTTTATTTAAAATATGAATAAAACTATCTCGTTGGTGCTGTTGGTTTGGATCGGATGGGAGAGCCTCTGTCGTTGCATGCTGCTAGTGCTGATTCCAAGTTATTTCCCACCAATCCTATCGTCCTATGTGGATGCTGCTGCTAGCGAGTGTTTGAGCGCTTTATTTTGGATCATAAGCTATGCATGCTAATTCACCTGCGTGCTGCGACCGTTACCGCGTCACAACTCACAAACAACAGATGACTACTATGGCTCACACGTTGATCCCGAGTGGTGAAAGAAGATGCCTACGGGCTAGTGACTCAATAGATACACATGAGCACTAGTTTCTGAGATAGGTGCAGCTGTTGGTTGCTGTTCTACACGGCACGTACTGAACTGGAGCTAGAGACTGAACAGAACCATTTAATCTTTTTTGTTGAAAATCACTTCTTCTCTCGGCAATGTGTGTCATGTAAACTTCTCTAGTGGGCACACACAAGTACACAAGCCAACAAATAATTTTAGTCGATGCAGCCACACTGCAGCGTCATAGTTTTCTTCTGGCCATCAAAGGTAGATGACCCTAATACATTTAAGATAGACATACTATATGCGCACTCGCATAAGTGGCGTGAGGTTATGGAGGAAGAAATAAGGTCTATGAAAGCTAGTGATGTATAAGACTTGATAGAATTTTTCCGAAGGAGCTAAAACAGTGTGTTGTAAGTGGGTCTACAAAACGAAATATGACTTCAAAAGGAAATTTGAATGGTTCAAGGCGAGACTAGTTGTAAAAGGTTTCACACAAATGAGAACTTCTCTTGTATCTCAGAGAAGATCCATTCAGAATCATTATGATTTTAGTGGTTCATTATGATTTAGAGTTACACCAAACAGACATTAAGAACGTGTTCTTTAATGGTCACTTGGAGCGTGTATATGGCACAATCAGAATGCTTTGCCATAGAATTAGGGGAAAAAATGCTTTGCTATAGAAGGCAAGGACGGCATTGGATATACTCCATTTATGGATTAAAGCAAGTGTCTAGAGAGAGGTACCTTAAGTTTAATGAAGTCATTAAAAATTTTAGCTTTGTTGAAATAAAGTGGACAATTGCATATATGCTAAGTTTAAGAGAAGCACTTATATCATCATAGTACTTTATGTAGATGACATCCTATAGTTAGCTAGCAATGGTAGTCATACGCTGCATAAAACAAAGAGATTCATATCATTGAAAATTTGACATGAAAGATCTGGGTGAAATCTCTTATATTTTTGGGTATATATTGAAATTCACCAAGATAGATCTAATGGTGTATTGAAACTCTCTCAAAAGGCATACATATAGAAAGTATACAAAATGTTAGCTACATCTGCCTTCCATTATTAAGGGCGGTAAGTTTGAATCATTTCAAAATTTTAGGAATCAATATGAAACTGATCAGGTGAGAACGATTCTTTATGCTTCAACTGTGGGAAGCATTATCTATGAACAAGTGTGCACCCACCTTGACCACTGAGATGCTTAGCAGATTCAATCTAATCTAGGATTGAATCATTGGAAGGCGGCTAAGAAAGTCTTGAGGTCTATGCAAGGCACAAATACTTCATGCTTATATACATATAAGAGATTCGAGAGCTTTGTGGTTGTTTAAGCGGATGTAGATTAATTTTGTAGATAGTATTGATACTAAGATATCCACATCAGGCTATATCTTTATATTTACAAATGGAGCGATATTATGGAAAAGGTTCAAATAAAAGCTTACAATTGTTTCTACTATGCAAGTTGAGTATGTAGCATGTTATGAGGCTATGGGAGAAGCATATGACAGTATAAGCAACCATAAAAAAACATTGTACTACAATAATTGAGCTACAATTTTATTTTTTGAATAAAAACAAGTTAAGTGGTGCTGCTAAACACATTAAGTATCATATTGTGATGGATAGAATCAAGAACACATCTTTTATATATAGAATAATTAAGTACTAAGTAAATGCTGATGGATCCACTAACAAAAAGCTTACCATCTAGTATATTTTATGATCATATTGCCAACATGGAAATATTGGAAAGTCCATAATTCTAGAAAAAGTTGTAAAGTAACCACTCCTAAATCGAATAAGTTGCTTGTTTCTTTGAAGTGGTCTTTATATAATGTGAGTTACTTCCCTAAGCCACTAAGTGCCTACAGGCTACAGCACTCTAATAACTTCCACCGATCATTTGGTGTTTCCATGGTCGGATCTACAGTGTTTGGAGTGGGTGCCCACGGAAAAATAAATTTAGTACTACCTACGTTTCAAAATATAAACATTTCTAAGTTTCGATAAGGTAAAAAAATTTGAACTTTTACCAATAATATCTAGAAAATTACATAATTTTTAATATAAAAATATAATTTGTATAAAAATTTATTTAATTATGAATCCAAAAAATATAATTTTTATATAATAAAATATTATTAATTATATATTATTAGTGGTCAAAATGATAAAAATTTGACTTTGACTAAATCTAAAAATATTTATATTTTGAAACGGAGGGAGTAAAAATTAGAGCAGAATTTTCACTATATTAATTTGTACCCGCATGTATAAAATCTCTGCACCCATTGAATGAGCGCACCTCCCTCGGATTAGCTGTAGTTCCGCCCGTGTTTCAAAATAGATAAAAAGCACGTGAATCTATGATGCTTCTCAGTCGTGAACATGTAGTCGTGTGAAAGTCTCGTCGCACATTATACATGGAAACTGACAGCTCTTGCCGTCTGTTTGATTAAAAAAAAAATGAACAGACAAAAGCATCTATGCTCAATAGCTCAGGCCTTGGCGGAGCAGCAACTTAGGCTCGTCAAAGAGTCAAAATTAATTCACCAGTTGTTCAAGCTCGGTCACAGGTGATCTTGCAACGCAGGGGCAGAGAGCTCACTCGGAGACCCTAGCAGCCCGCCCGTCGCCACTCGTCTCTCATATCATATATTTTATTACTTTATCATTGAAGTTATTTTATTCACAACTTATAATTTATAATTTTAAAAAATTTAATTGAATGATCATTGATGTTAAAAGTCAACTGCAACAACATTTTAAAAAGAGATAGAGTATTTTGCCACAGAAGGAGTTCAAAATTATCCACAGACATCCCTCGTTCCTTATTAAAATTTTCAGGCACAATTTACGCACATTATACATGAAATTAATCTGATAGGCTCCTGCCGACAGTCCGTTTGAATAAAGATGAAATAACAGACAAAAGATTTATGCTCAATTGCTCAGACCTTGGTGGAACAGCATCTTAGGCTCGTCAAAGACTCAAAATTAATGCACCAGTTGTTCAAGCTCGGTCACAGCTGATCTCGCAATGCCAGGGCAGAGAGCTCACTCGGCCGATGCCGAGGCGAGGAACCTCGTCGAACGGCTTGTCGGCGTCACCGGCGAGGATCACGAGCGGTTCCTGCACAGGATTAAGGACCGCTTCGCACGGTGCGAGCGCGCGTCTGAATACTCAAATCTTTGTTGTTGTTGGTCCATCCGGTCGCGTCTCCGTCTTTGTTCCTCCGACATAGTGGCCTGTGCTCACTGCATCATCCGTTCCTCCATGGCAGCGTCGGAATGGAGCTTCCGACCATCGAGGTCCGTGCGGAGGGGCTAGCCGTCGAGGCGGAGGTCCGCGCCAGGAGGCAGGCGGCGCCCAACGTCCTCAGCTACATGACCAACGCTGTGCTGGTATGTACGTGCAATCGATGCCTCATATTGGTCCTTGTTAAGCTGTGCAACTGATTTTGTCTGTTCGTGGATTATTAGAGTGTATATAACTTTCTTTCGTTGAGTAGGATTTGGCAGACACAATTCGTCTGTTACCAGGCAGGATGACCAGGTCGACCAAAGATTCGTCCAGAAGCGAAGGCCGAGACTCTTTCATCTCATTATCTAAAAATAATTCAACCATTCTACATAAAACTGATGTGATCATCAGGCCAAGCAGGTACAACATTCTAGTTATTACTATTTACATGCTATAAGATTACATTGAATCAGGGCATCTTTATCTGTTTTGGCTACTGAAGCTGAAATCCGATATGTATCGCTGTGTTTGAGCGCTGGTTGTCCAGTTCTTCGGTGATACTGACTCAAATATAAACTAAAGGGTGGAAGCTCGGACATGATTACAACGTGGCTCTCACCCATTTAAAAAAAACTTAGTCCAGTTAACTCCCCGTCAAATATAACCAAAGTCCAGCAAGCTCACTAAACTATTTTTTTTTAGTTTGCCCCAACTAAATATAATTTTGATTCAATTATCCCTTATCATAATGTATTTTCTAACATGTCTAATGACATGTTCTATTATCTCTTAAAATTGCATAATAAAATTACTTTATGTAAGGAGAAAAAAAGATAAATATTATTACAAAGCAAATTGAACCAAAATCACATTTTATAGAGGCAAACTAAATAAAAAAGAGTTTACGAGATTATCTGAACTCTGATCATGTTGATCGGACACCCTAGACTCTTTTTCCGATCTTGATTGATATTTCTCAGGGAAGTTTTGCAACGATTTGGTAGAGATTATAGGGCTGCCTTTTGCAACAATTATCATAGCCTATATTACAATATATCTACCAAACACTTAAACCTTATAAGTGATTATACTTATAATCACCTATAATTAGGGGTGAAAACGGGCCAAAGAAAATGAACTAAAATTAGTGAGGGCCGGATCGAATTAGGATTGGACATAATTTCTATTTATTTTTGAACAAAAATTTAATAAGGGACGAAAAAATTTGTGAAAGTATCCACGGGCCGAGACTTTTTATCACCCCTACCTATAATCACTTTTACATTTTGTACTAGAACCCATAAGCAATAAATTGTAGTTTTTTACCATTTATCCCTTCCCACCACCTATAATCTATACTAAATTATACCAAACACTTTCAACATAAAAAATAGATTATGAGAAAAATTTAGATAAGTAATTTTTATGAATAATCTAAAGTATAAGATATATTTTGAATAATCATAATCCCTAACAAAAGGAGCCCAAGATTCCAGATTTTCAATACCAAATTGTTCAAATATGGGTCACCCACCTATCCAAGGTGCGACACCAAGGCATAAAAGTGGGTCGACCCATAAATACGGACATGGTATAAATTATTTTACAAGTTTTGGTTGGATACCTATAAAAGTTGTACTTCTATGGAGCTTACAGGTCGACCCACTTACATTCCTATTAACACTACTTTTCCCATCAGTCCTCGTCATCACCCTTGGACCGAGTTCATGTCTGTAGTTACCACTTCTTCTAGGACATCGCCGTGGATGTTAAGGACGAATTACGCACGCATACTTGCTATTTGATCCATTCGAACCCCATCAAACTCGAGGTCGTTGGCATGAAGCTGTCCACGGAGACAATACACCTACTCGACCAAATATGCGAAGTCAGAATTTGGTTGTCTTGAGAGAATTCCGTGTATCCCTGCAAGATAGACAAATCCCCAGGTGCGAAAGTACACTTCCCTTAGCCGTAACACTGGCATTTTAGTACCCGTGCATGCCACTGCCGTCATTAGCACCATGATGGCATGATGTTCTTTAATTGTAACACTTTGCCAAGGTTCTGTTTGGATCCACTTAATTTTTAATAAACCGATTTATTATGAATCAGACGTGGCTGTTTTTGTAGTTTATAGAAACTAGATCATCAGTTTATTATACTAGTCAAATGTCCGTGCTACCGGTTTAAAAAAATCATGGTAATATAAGTACTACTACTTTTGTTGTTTGAATGATATATAAGATGATTTTTTTCACAATATATGGATAAAAAAGAATGAAATTGAAGTTAATTACAATTACAATATAAAATCACAGAAAAGATTGTAATAGTGTACACAAATTTGTATGGCACGAGCCACTAATTTTCCTAGAAAATTGCAATCATATAATCAAAAAGATAATCAGAGTCAGATGAAATAGCAATTCCAATCGAAATAATTGCTTATTTGAGCAATTAACAACTCCAGGTAATGACTCTCAAACCCATGGTTATCCTTCTTTCCGTCATTAGTAAATCGCCAATTCCTGCATGCTTCTACTGCTCTGCGCAGAACTTTCCATCAACAGTCTGACTCCCGCTCGATACTGACCTTGCAAGATCAAGGCTCTCATCCAGGCTATCCGCTTTTAATTTCTCATTTGACACAGAAGGATACATGGCCTCCCAAGAAAATCCATTGATCCAATTTAACAGACACCTGGCAAATCAATTTGATATATGATGCCGCGCCCTCGCCCAGTGCCCTCACCATCCCACGTCACCAAATTTCTATCAACCGTCGGATGGTTCATCGAATGGTAAGTAACTAGACTCGAAGCTCATGGTGGAAGAACAACAATTTCAATATTAGTTTTGAAAAAATAGTTTTGTCACATAACATTTGGCCATTCTGTAAAAAAAAAAAAATCGCAGCATTCTATTCTTCAATGTGTCAAGATCAAATTAGATTACTATGTGGGTCTACTAGTATCCAAAACTAATAAAAAATTTCCCATGTATAAGAGTATTGCATACTGATTATGTTAGAGTAGTGCAGATATCTGGCAAAGTCACCTATAATGGCCATGGAAGGGAAGAGTTTGTGCTTGAAAAGAGTGTCGCATACATAACACAAAATGATCTTCACATGGGAGATTTGACAGTAAGGGCGACATTAGCCTTCTCAGGGAGGTGCCAAGGCTCCGGAAAACAATTTGGTAATTCTTAGAACTAGTTTATGTTCGTAATTCAGAATAGTGTCAAAACTAGTTTATGTTCATAATTCAGAATAGTGTCAAAACTTTACAGGTTGTGCTCTATGTTACAAGTTCAATTATAGTCTTTTTTTTTTCTGTTACGTGATTGAACATTCTTCCCTAGATCTTCTGATGGAGCTGATGAAAAGGGAATTGGAGGCAAATGTCAGGCCTGACCAGGACATTGACAAATTCATGAAGGTATTGCTAGAGATGAATTTTGTTGCGCTTCTTTCTTATAATTACCCCATTGTATATGGGACCTTATGCATATTGTACCACCACTTTACTGTCTTATGGTCCTAATGGCACCCAAGGGAATAAAATATATTTTTCAAACATAGTATTAGAGCAACTATTTTTTAGGGTTTGTGCTCGTGCCCTAGCTGCCGGCTCTCCTCTACCTCTCCAACCGCCAGCTGCTTTTCCTACCAACCCAATCGCCGGATATTCCTCAAGACACGCCTGCACCACATCCCCAACGTGATTGCTCTGCCCCACTCCACACTTACTGCAGCCCCCCTGCTCCACCTCTCCGGTGCCCCACTCCTCTATGTGGCTTCCTTGTCCTCAGTGTGTCTACTCCCTAATATCCATCCGCTGCCTCCATGCCACCCCCTTGGCATGGTTACTCCCCTATAGCCATCCGCCGCCTCACCAGCTACCACCCCTCAGGTATGGCTCCTCACCTGCTACCTCCCCTACCATGCCTCCCGGCGTAGCTTCTTTAGTTCATCACCTGACATACTGATCTGATCTAATAAAAATAAAAGTAGCGATGGTTGGAACTCTTGTTGTCCCTCGTAGCTCAGGTGTTGTTTGGTGGCACCAATTACATGGAGTTTGTGGAGTACATGTGCACTCATATGCGATGTCTTAAGTCTCTAGAGCATTCTTTTTGGAGATCTCTGCTGTCTGGCCGTTTCTCCTGTGCCCATAGAGCCTGGTATCTCCTTCTACTATGTTTGCATAGGATTCTACAACCTATGAGAAGGTTGTTTCTTCATATCAGGAGGCTCTGGATGTGTACCGCGAGTAGTTTTATGTCTACACACAGTGGATTGATGACGATGCATGTGTTATTTCCATCCTTATAGCTAGTATGCACTTCTAGTATGTTGCAGAGAATATTGGCTTCTCAACTGCTTTTGAGATCTGTACTCATCTTCGTCACTATTTGAGCCATCTGGTCTACCTTTTAGTGGTTCGTCAAGAGCAGACTCTTCAGCAAAGTGAGTTGTCATTGACACTTTCTATGCCTAGATGCTACTGTTTGGCATCATCTAGACTCATTATGCACTGTTGGCTTTTGTACGTGTGCTTACTGTCATGTTGTTCGAGTTGAGCATGATTTTAAACGTCTCTATAGGTTTCTTACTCATCTTTGACAAGACTTAGAGTAGTGTTGTGCTCAGCTACTTCAACGTCACCCTCAGTTCTCTCTTTTGGAGGCTCTCACTGTTGTTCACTCCGAGGAAACTCCTCTTTAGGCTACTCGTCCTCTACCATTTCATCCAACTCCATTCAGTAATTGGAGCTTTACCTTTGACAACACCTTCTCCACCAGCTATTCGGCTTCAAAAGCTTCTTCATTATCTACTTCCACATCTGCCTCATGGAGTCCTAGTGCTACACGAAGAAGAAGAAGCTTCGTCATACTCATGTTGCTGTTATGAATAGCACTTGTATTCATGAAGTAGGCCAAGGGCTCCAATATATAGAGGTACATGTCAGAAAAATATACAAAGAACCCCTCAGGGAAACAGAAAATACAAACATATATACATATCTCTAACACCCCCCTCAAACTCATGAGGATAAACAACACTGAGTTTGGAGAGGAAAAATCTATGCTGATGTCGAGTCTGTGCCTTCGTGAAGAAATCAGCCAACTATAACTCTGAAGGCATATACCAAGGAGCAACAATCCCATCCTGAACTTGTTCCCGTGTATAATAAACATCAACACCAACATGCTTGGTGAGCTCATGCTTCGTCGGATCACGAGAAATACTGAGAGCCCCTGTACTGTGGATCAAAAGAGGAGTAGTAATGGACATTGAAACACCAAAGTCCTCAAGCAACCAGTGCAACCAAGTAACCTCCGCTGACACCAGATTCATAGCCCGCAACTCAGCCTCTGCACTCGAACGAGAAACTGCTGTCTGCTTCTTAGTCTTCCAAGAGGTGAGTGAACCATTAAGAAAAACACAGTAGGCAGAAAGAGGGCGACGATCAGAGGAATCACTAGCCCAAGTAGCATCAGAATAAGCTTGGAGCTGTAAGAAGCTGGAGAGAAAAAAGAACAACCTAAAGATAGTTCCACGAGGATAGTGTAGAACTCGAAGAAGGTGGCTATAGTGGATCTGGGTAGGAGCAGAGACAAATTGGCTCAAAATATGCAGAGAGTATGAAATGTCAGGACGAGCGACATCAAGATAAACGAGACTCCCAATAATATGTCGATATTGTGTGGGATCCGAAAGAGGCTCACCATCAATGGCACGAAGAAGGACATTGAGCTCCATGGGGGTCTCAACAGTACGATCATCTGTCAGAGAAGGACGATCAAGAAGATCCTTAATATACTTCTCTTGAGATAAGTAGAAACCCTCCGGAGTGGAAGATATCTCTATCCCAAGAAAGTACCGAAGAGGACCAAGATCTGACATCAGGAATGTCTCATTGAGACGGGCCTTAACGAAGGCAATGTAGGAAGGATCATCTCCAGTGAGGATTATGTCATCGGCATAAAGAAGGTGAAGAGTCCGACTACGGGTCGAAGTGTGAACAAAGAGCGCAGAATCATGATTACTGACAGAAAAACCAGCAACCGTAATCACAGACGCAAAACGCTGAAACCAAGCACGAGGAGCTTGTTTCAGGCCCCAAAGAGAGCGACAGAGACGACAAACCATACCCTCAAGAACAGAATACCCAGGTGGTGGTCGCATGTAAACCTCTTCCTGCAACTCACCATTAAGAAAGAAATTTTTGACATCAAGCTGAGAGATGGACCACTGATGAACGGAGGCAACAGCAAGCAAGGTGCGAACAGTGGTCATATGAGCAACTGGTGCCAACGTTTCGTCATAGTCACGACCATGCTCCTGCTGAAAATCACGGGCAACAAGACAAGCCTTGTATCGCTCAAGTGAACCATTAGAGCGGGTCTTGACCTTGTAAACTCACTTACACGTGATAGGACGAACACGTGAAGGAAGTGGAACAAGATCCCAAGTACCAGTACGCTCAAGAGCAGCAATCTCCTCCGCCATAGCATGTTGCCATTCCTGATGAAGAACGGCATCACGATGAGAAAGCGGCTCAGGAAGGACCGAAGCTGAGTAAGCAGCTAAGGTGAAGAAGTCAGTAGGCTTCCGGATACGATGACCACGTCCAAGAGGGGTATGGTCAAGATCAGAAGAAGGAGGCTGCTCAGGAGCCGTCGAAGAAGATGTATCAATGGGAGAAGACACATAAAGCAAAGGCTCAGGAGGAGGTGGAGCATCAGAAGAGACAACCCTCCTAGTATAAACTTGAGTCACAGGTGACTTCATAGTATAATCAGGAGCCACAATAGATGGCCCCAAAGAAGGAACCACCGAACTCTTAGTAAAGGTGGGTGTATCTCTAGAAGACGTCACAGAAAGAGGTGCCAAGGAAGAAGACACCAAACGTGAAGACGCAATAGGAGCATCAAAAAAATATAAAAAGAATAAAGGCTCAGACAAGGAAGCAGAAGAATCATCAGTCGAAGGACGTGGATAGAAAAGGAAGGTCTAGACTCATCAAAAACAACATCCCTAGACATCCGCATCCTACGAGCAACAGGATCCCAACAATGATACCCCTTATGCTCAGCACTATACCCTAGGAAGACACAGTCAACGGACTGAGCAGTCAGCTTTGTGCGCTCACGAGGAGCAAGCAACACATAGCACACACAGCCAAAAAGACGAAGGCTAGAGTAGTCAGGCGTCTTGCCACAAAGGCGTTCAAAAGTTATTCCACCTCAAAGAGCAGAAGAAGGCTGAATGTTGATTAGATAAGTGGCGGTGGAAACAGCCTCAGCCCAAAAATGAGGAGGGACAGAGGAAGCCAGCATGAGAGCGCGAGCAGTCTCAAGGAGATGACGATGGTTGCGCTCAGCAACACCATTCTGAGCATGAGCCCCTGGACAGGAAAATTCGGCAAGAGTGCCCTGCTCAGAAAGAAACTGACTAAGAGCGTCCGACAGATACTCGCATGCAGAATCCGTATGAAAAACATGAATAAAAGTGTCAAAGTGGGTATGAATCATAACTGCAAACATTTTATAGATGAATAAAATGTCACTACGTTGCTTCATAAAGTAGATCCAAGTGTGGCGAGAAAAATCATCTATAAAAATGATATAATATCTATGACCCCCTTTAGAGGTAAAGGGGCCGGACCCTAAACATCTGAATAAACAAGATCAAAAGGACGCTCAGACGCTGACTCACTAGAATGATAAAGAAACAGAATCTACTTTCCCAAACGACATCCCTGACACTGGTGTAAAGACTCACGACCAGAAACTGGACCTAAAAGACCACGACTAATCAAGGTGAACAGACGAGAACCACACACATAACCTAAACGATGATGCCACTTAGCAAAAGACGACGTCGATGAAGTAGCCAAGGCAGAAGCAACATGACTGACAGGCGCAGCGGAAGGAACACATAGCCAGTCAAGCTCCCAAAGGCGTGGAGAATCACGACGGCGGGAGCTAGTACCAACCAGACGACCCGTTTGATGATCCTGAACATAGCAAAAGTCAGAATCAAGAATAACACGACAGCTATGGTCAGTAATCTGGTCAGCAGACATCTGCTGCAAGGTCAAGTGAGGAACATGAGAGACATCAGAAACAGAAAAGGAGTTAGTAAGAAGGGTCCCTTGCCCCACGACAGAAAGGGTTGAACCATCAACAGTATGAACAGAAAGAGAACTAGAAGCAGAACAAAGAGAGATAAGATGAGTGGTATAAGGAGTCATATGAAAAGAAGCACCCGAGTCAAGAATCCAAGGAGCAATACCTGAAGTGGAAGGTGGTCCTTGAGCAGAAGACTGAGAAGCAGCAGCAGAATCTGTAGGTGCAGACGACTGAGTCATAGAACTAGCAGCTCCAGTAGACGTAGAGGCCACAAGGCGATCGAGCAGCCAAAGAAACTCCTGTGTGTCAGAATCAGCTGAACTCCTCTGAGAACTTGCAGTATCAGAACCGCCAGACCACTGTGAAGAACGACGAGCACGTGTCTGTTCCTTCTTTCTTTTGAAGCAGCACTCCATAACATTTCCATCTTTACCACAGTAATCACAATGAAGACCACACCCCCCTCCTCCAGAAGGAGATGAAGCTCCTGACACAACTGGGGGAGCAGTAGGAGACCGAGAGGAAGACCGAGTAGCCAAAACTGAAGCTGACTGCAACAAACCAGCATTACGAAGACGTGTCTCCTCATCACGAATAGTAGCAAGAGCATCCATCAGAGAAACACAAAGGTGACGAGCAAGTAGCTGAGCACGCATAGGCTCAAACTCAGCACGCAACCTGGTCAAAAACTCATAAAGACGACGAACGTCCAGGGCAACCTGCTGACCTTTGCATGACTGACACGTGCTAGCTGAAAGTGGCAGAGACATACCATCAAGCTGACGCCAAACAGTGGAGAGCTGAGCATAGAAGTCTTCCACGGAGGCATCTCCCTGTTGCAGAAGATGCTTTTGGCGAAGTGCAGCAATATACAGTGACTGACCTCAAGGCTCATAGGGGCGACAAAGAAAATCCCACATCTGATGTGTAGTCTCAAAGTCCATGATCTCTGCGGCAAAACGATCCTCCATACTAGCAGTGAGAATGGAAGAAGCGCGAGCATCCTCATCCAATCACATCCTGTAAGCACCGAGCTAAGACTCGTAAGAAGCCTGAACATCATTATAATCATTAGTGAGCTGCTTCTTCTCTGCATCTGTAGCCTTCTTTGAGAAGACAAATGGCCTAATAGGCGGCGGACAAGTTGGACCCTGGAATTCCTCAGTGAGGAAATCCCATAAGCGAAGACCGGGCATGTGAATGCGCATCTGAGGTACTCATTCGCGGTAATTGGTGCCGTTGAAAACCACTGGACACCGCAGAACAGGAACCCCGTCTGAAGATGGTGACGACTGAGTCATAGCAACGGCGAGAGCGCAAAATGAGTAGCAGCAGACGACGGCGAGAGCGCAAGAAAAAGCGGCGCGAAGCATTTTTTTTCTTTGCGCCTGGTCGGAAGAGTGACAGTAACAAGTCACGTGCTGAGGAGAACAAAAAACACTTTTTTTTACTTAGCAAACCCTAAAGCCCAAACAGCAGACTCGGCCCACGAATCAGAGGGCGGCGGCCGAACCAGATCAGAGGGCAGCGGCGGCTGAAACCGGATAGAGGGCAGCGGCCGGCGATGACAAGGACCGACGGCCGGTGACGACGAAGGACAGCGGCCATCGGCGGCAGCTCGTCGGCCGACTGAAGTAGCAAGGTACGAGTGGCGGCGGCTACCGATCCAGCAGGGCGGTGCAGCCCTGTGACTGGATCCGACGACGACGATAGTGGCGAGATCCGGCAAGAACGACGGCGGCGAGATCCGGTGGGTTGGTGGCGCGGACGGATTGGTCAAGATCCGGTGGGTGGCAGCCCAATCAGGAGCGGCGCGAACGGCGACGGCCTGTCGATGGTGGCACCGACGACGGCTCGAGCGGCGGGGCTGGCTATTGAGACGGTGGCAGCCGAGGCTCGGGTGGCGGGGCACGAGCGACGGGGCCGACAATGAAGACCGCGGTGGCCAGGCTCGGGCGGCGACCGGACTCAGCCAAAGAGGCTGTCGGACACGATCAGAGGAGGCCGATCCGACGCCGGTGGAAGCCGATCCGGTAGCAGATGAGCACGACGACGGCCGAAGAAGAAGATCCATGTCCACGCAAGTGCAATGTGTAGCAGAAAAAAAATCTAGGAGAGAGAAGAGAAACCCTAACCCTAGAGTCTGGCTCTGATATCATATTATGAATAGCACTTGTATTCATGAAGAAGGCCAAAGGCCCCAATATATAGAGGTATAGGTGAGAGAAATATACAAAGAACCTCACCGGGAAACAGAAAATACAAACATATACACATATCTCTAACAGTTGCTTCTTTGTCCTCTTCATCAACTACTACACCTCCAACTTCGCCTTCGTACCCTGATACTCAATAGGAGATTATTTGATTTCATTGTTGCTAGTCAGGGATCTCTTGAGAACTTCTCTTTTCTTGTTCCCTCTATTTCTTATGTGTCTATAAATTTAAGACTCAGTCAGATGGTTACCTTGAGTGCTACAAGGCACATCTTGTAGCTCAAGGCTTTCAGCAAGAATATGTTCAGTGAGACTTTCTTTAGTCGCAAGTATGATCACTGGCCTGACATTTCTCATGAAGTATATATTCTTAGTCATTTCATTTTTGCTCTTACCCATACCAACTATAGTTTCCTTCTTCATGTTATGTGCTACTCGTGTGGTAATAGCTCTCTTCGCCTTTTCTTTCCACACTCCAGCTCTTTGCACCTTAAGACTTAATCTGATGCTACTTGGGCCAATGATCCCTCTAATCGCTAGTCCCTTTCTACTTACTATGTTTTCTTGGATAGTTCTCTCATTGATTGGAAGACTAAGTGTGAGATAATCCTTGTAGAAAGAGTGTAGAGTGGTGTAGAAGGTTGTAGAAGGGGGTAGATATTACTTGAGGAGCAAGTAGGTAGTATTAAAGTTTGATTTTGCTTGCTAGTAGTCAAGTTAAAGTTTGCTTGTTGTTTGTGGGCTGTTCTAGAGCCCTCTTATACTCTATATATACCCTTTGTAACCCCTCATATAAAAAATGGAATGGTAGTTCCCAACATTTGGAATCGGAGCTAGGTTGTGAGGGAATAGAGAGATGAAGAGCTAGGTTTGTCTTTTGCCGGTGTTGTGCTGGTTGTGGCCAACACAAGGCGGCGAACATGGCGGCGGTGTGTTGGCGGTTGCTGGGTCGTATGTCGGTCCGTGCATGAAGCCATTATGGGCGTGAGGTGCTGCGACAGTGGATCGTTCGTCGGTCTTGTCATGGCGGGGTGAAGCTCTGCGATCGGTGTGCTCGACGGCGTGTGTCACGGAGGAGGTGAAACGATGTGTGTCGTCGAAGGAATATCGCGGGCTGCGGTGAAGACGAGGATGGGCAATGCGCGTGTGAAGGAGGCGAATGCTCAATTGCTCTTGAAGGAGTTCAAGACGATTGCGTTCCGCGACGATAAGTCCGTCGATGTGTTCGTCGTGCGCATCTGGGGGCTCGTCGGCAACCTGCAGGAGCTCAGTGAAAAAATGAAGGATGGTCGCGTGGTGAAGATCCTACGCGTTCTCCCACCGAGGTATAATCAAATCGCTTGTTCAATTGAGATGTTGCTCGATTTGAACAAAATGTCAGTGGAGGAGCTTGTCAGTCGGCTGCGAGTTGCGAAGGCGTGTTGTGGTGTTGAGGCGGCTACGCAAGGTGTTGAGCACCTGCTGCTCACCGAGGAGCAGTGGGAGGCGCGTCGGCGACAGCATTGCAAGGGCCGGGCATGCAACGGCAATGGCGTCGACCAGGACGACAGCGGCGATACCGCAGCACGAGCTCGGGCAGCAGGCGTGGGAGAAACCGCTACCGAGGACGGTGCTTCACTTGCGGCGAGCGAGGGCACATGGCTAAGAATTGTCGTGAGAAGGAGCAGGCGCTCTTCACTGACATCAACTGTGAACCGACGCTGCTGTAGGTCAGAACGCGATGATGTGTTTAGGGGTAGTAATATATTGTAATAGACTTGACTGTGGTGTTCAGTCGTAGGGTGTGTATGTTTGTTTAGGTTGAAGATTAGAGTCGTGCTTGCGTGCAATTGAGTTTCCACGAGTAAGGGTTGTCGTTGGTGCGCGTCGAGCTCGAAACGTTGTCTAGGTATCACTGGAGCAATGGCTTATGTGGAGAGGTAATCGAGGAGGTGGCGACCATGTGTGGCATATTATCTACTGGTATCGTGCAGGGCAAGTGAAGTGGCAGTTGCGGCGAGTCCAAGGCATGGCATGGCTCTCACGGCGAGATGAATGGTCCGCGTGAAGAGGAGGCTGAGTCGCCAAGGGAAACGTGCAGACGTGTATGGCATGTGTCGTCGGAGGCCATTGGGCATGGTTGCGGGTACACAAGGATGTTGGGTTGTGGTCAGATCGAGTTCAAGCAGAAAACAGGCGAGTTCATCGCCATTGCGGACGTTTCGTCGCTCAGCAATTTCTATGCTTTCTCATTTTGGTGACTAAATTTCAACTACAAGGATTAGGGGGAGAATTGTGAGATAATCTTTGTAGAAAGAGTGTAGAGTGGTGTAGAAGGTTGTAGAAGAGGGCAGATATTACTTGAGGAGCAAGTAGGTAGTATTAAAGTTCGATTTTGCTTGCTAGTAGTCAAGATAAAGTTTGCTTGTTGTTTGTGGGCTGTTCTAAAGCCCTCTTGTACTCTGTATATACCCCTTGTAACCTCTCATATAAAAAATAGAGTGTTAGTTCCCAGCACTAAAAAGCAAACTACGGTCTCTCTTTCTACTGTTGAGGCTAAGTTCGTGCTATGGTGTTGTTGACAACATAGTTTTGTTGATTACGGTGGCTGCTTGAGGATTTCAGTGTTTCTATGACTGGACCAACTCCTGTTCACTCTAACAGTACATTTGCTATTAGCATTTCTCGAAATCCGGTGGTGAAGCATGCGCTAATTGCCAAGCATATCGGTGTGGATGAGTTCTTTGTCTGGATTCAGGTTCAAGATCAGGTGGTTGGTCTTCACATTGTGGCTTTGGAGCTTCAGGATGCAGATTTCTTCACGAAGGACAGATCAGAGGACAACATAATTTCTTCCTCTTAAAACTTTATGCTACTGATCCACCATAAGTTTGAGAGGGTGTTAGAGCTAGAATTCTATTGTGCTCCTTTCTTGTAATTATCCCATTGCATTAGGGGTTTCATGAATATTTTACCATCATAAGCACTTTATTTATATGGGCCTATTGGCCCCCAAGGAAATATAATTTGTTTCCCTAACAGGTATAACATATGAACCTCTGGTAGTAGGTTACACGTATTAGATCTCAAGTGTACCCTGCATAATGAGGGGCTTTATGAAATTGGAGTATATGATAAGAATATCAAGACCCTAATGTCTTGGCTTGGCCTGTAGGTATCTTTTTTTTTCCTTAATATTAGAAGGGATTGGAGAAATCCAATATAACCTAACTGGAGAAAAGCAGATGTTGGTCAGCCCATTACAGTTCAATTAACTAAACATCAACTAGGGCAAAGCCAATAGCAA
>BCLF01011748.1:0-20589 GCA_001602275.1 Zoysia japonica | reverse complement strand
GCGCAGCGTCGCCGTCGGCAGCGCCGGCGCGAAGATGCACGGATGATTGTGATTGATCCGTCCGTCGATCGGTCGAGTCGGCGCAACCAGGCAATCGCTGTAACGTCCGTCTGGTGTGTTCACGTCGTGGCCGTAGCTTGAATGCTTGATCAGCTTGATCGATGTGTTTAGCCTCTGAGTCAGTACAGAATTTCAGTTGATTTTTCCTTCGTGTCATGTGTGCATGTCGTCAGTAGTGACCAGGTCCGTGGCCGCCTGTAACGAGCTTGCTGTAGGATTCCACATGAATGTGAATTCCGAAGATTGAAACGTGTGTTCCAATCCAACAGCACAGTTGTGACGTGTGAATTGTTTGCAGGACACCTGCGACCTTATCACCCAATCCGTGGGGAGCGCCACGCCGCCGCCGGTTCCCGCCGAGTTCTGACCTGACCTTCGCCCTGCGCTTACCACGCCGTTCCGCGATTAGTTTACACGATCCACACGCATCAGCTTGCATGCGCCTGTTGAAAACCGGGCGCTTTTCCATATTGTTTGCCCATATTGATCGTTATCCTGTTCAAAAAAAATAATATTGGTCGTTATCCGTATTCCCGTAGGTACTACTACCACCTTGCGTACGTGCGTGTGGTACCGAGTCGCTGGAGATGGGTTCAAGATACAGTGAGCTCACAGGGGATGTCAGGCAGTGAGGTGGCGTTTGGTAATTAAAAAATGAGAAATGAGTTTGAGATTAGAAAATAAATAGAAAGTTGAGATTGAATGAGGTAAAAAAAATGAAGAGTCCGAATCTTTTCTTTTTTTTTTTTTCAAACCCTATCTCAAACCCGCTTCTGCCAAACGGCACCTCAGGGTATGTATATCAGATAACATAACTAAACCGAGACATGAGCCCGTGATCTCACCGGCACGGCTTTCACTGGTTCTCGTAGCGAGATTCAAACCTGGTTATGATCGAACACACGAAGGTGCGTCATGAACCAGGAATCGGATTCAATGGGAATGGTGAAACCGTCGATCGCAATTACTCTACGCCAAGGTTTCAAAAAACAATGAAAATAGACCCATTTTTCACGTTTTTTCTAAATCGATTCAATTTTAAGTAGGTGATCGTTTTTTCACCGAAAATCGAGCTTGATACTTTAATAAAATCAGCTAACCAATCGATTTTTAAACCTGAAAAACCGGTCTGACGCCGATAACCCTGCTCTACGCCCTGCGACATTGCTTCCCCCTCACAGGAGGAACCAGGCCCCATGGCTGCGGCGGCGTGCACGCCTGGTTCTTGATAGGTACTTCCTCCGTCTAAGAATGCAAGAATGTAAGGATTTGTACATTTTTTAATACAAAATAAAAATCAAAACTATTGTATCTCTACTTTTAACAAACACAAAACTTTTTCACTTATCCAACCACTTTTTATTTATTGCATTCACACTTTTTAAATCTTTATATTTTTAAACAAATACAAACTTTTTAAAATGCTTATATTGTTGGACGGAGATAGTAGTAGGGACAAGGAGCAGAGCAGAGCAGGGTTCTTGGAGTTTTTGCTCTGCTTCTTGGTTAGGGAAGCGGAAGAAGGGAGGCGGGACGAATGACAGGGTCAGAGTGATGTCATAAAATTAGGAAAATTATCTGTCGTATTAAAAAAATGTTCCTTTTTGGATCATAAAAAATTATATTTCGATGGTGGATAGAACATTAAAAAATTTCGATGACCAGAAAGGAATAAATTTTTTAACGACGGAATTTACCTGAGAAAATCAGGAGGGCGGTGGGCTTTAAAAGCTGTGGCATGAGACACATGACAAAAGAAAAGAAAGCAAAATTGGAAATAAAAGGAAATGAAAATTATGGGTACCCAAACTTCGCTCTCAGAGGTATATGAAGAAATATTTGCCCAAGTCCAAAGCACTATAGTCACATGTCAATTGTGTGTTATTTCTGTTGTTTAGATTGCCTTGTTGAATACAAACTATTTTAATTTTTAAGATACGAGTTTTAGTTTGATGTTCGCGAACTTGCGCGCTTTGGACTGTTTGGAACGAAGGAATGGCGTAGGAAATTTCGTAGGAACCTATTCCTCCGGAAGGGAATGAGTTTTCGCGTTTGGAATGGAAGAACGACCGCTTTCGATCCGGAGGAAAGGAACCGTAGCATGTGTATTTCACAGGAATGAAAAAATCCAGTCCAACCGAAAGGAATTGCTCGCGTGACGCGGCTGCGGTGTTGGGCTCCATCCGAAGGCGGCGGCCGCGTGGGGAGCATCAGCAAGAAGCTCAGCGGGACATCCTTGCTCCTCAAGGATGAGCGGCCGGGCTATCGCTCACGCATTCCGGGTTCGAGAGCTCCCACTCTTTCGCCACCGTGCCGCTGCAGCTCTGTGTCCGTGGGTTTCTTTCTCTCGCTTGTTGTATGTTGAATTCGATTGAGGAAGATGAACAGGTGTTCAACCGTAGGTGGTGAGATGGGCTTTATGGGCTAAATTGAAGATTGCCTTGGCACAGTGAGTTATTTTTATTAATCATGGAATTGCTTATTTAAGGATATTATTGAATTATAATTAAATATTTTTATGCAAAACAACCACACAAAAATATTAAAGCCAATTCTTTTTTAACATCATTCCTCTATTTTCATTCCTTCAATCCAAACACTAAAAGTTCTCGATTCCTTTGTTTTCGATTCCGGTAGTTTTCTCACTTTCCTTATTTCTACATTTTCTTTGTTCCTGCATTTTTTCCTATTCCTGCAATTTTTATTCCTGCGCTCCAAATGGGGCCTAAATGACATCCTGTAAGCAGTAACCTCTACCCGGTTGGCCATTTTTGCGTTGTTTACCCACAGAATTCAACAGTTGGCACAAGAATAAGGAACCTCACAAAATTTACAATTTTAAATTCATTGTACAAAAAGAGAAATGCAAAAGAAGAAAATAATTGCTGAACCAAAATCGACTTGTGGGATGCACAAATGCAAGTCCTGCTCAAATTAGCCTTGCTTGTCTGAACTGTCAAGCTCGACAGTTAAGTATTCAGGTTGATTTGCATATTCAAAACTGCACTGCAGAGCAGAATGTTCAGTACTAGCTATTAGAGGCCAAATGTCTCTCCAGCTAAACTATGTTCTTGTGTCCACGACCAGAACGGCAGAGCAACATACTAACATCAAAGGCAATCAACCTTCACAGAACAGCAGAAACATGGAGCAGTTCAACTTGAAGGATCTGGTTTACTGATACAGCTCCTGATTTTGTACACATATTGTTCATTGTCGATGGTATTTGTTTGCTTTACAATTATCAAAACAAAAGACAGCTCACCATCAGATGAACAGTCTGGTTTCGCTCGGATGGAAGATGTAAAAGGTGCACCTGAAGGAACTCAACAAAGAAAATCTGACTGTATAACCTCTGATTGGTGAAATACACAAATGTAACCTAACTGATGACCAAGTACAGACCCAAATAAAGATCACTACGAATTGGCTAAAGAACATGGGCACAACAAATGTCAAGAAACATCATCAACCTGGAAGGATACTATAAGCATATTGGTACAACTAGAGTTTCTACCGTACCGGCTGCGGAGATTGTAAGGCTGCGGAGATTGTAAGGGTGGAAGAGACGAGGACGTGGCCTTGAAAGGCGGCGAGAGCGAGAAGGCGCCGTGGTGGACGCGACACCCGAGGGACTCTGGGCGGCGGCGCTTCTGCTGAAGCTGGCAGCCAAAGTGCTGCTTCTGTTTGATTTCTCCAATGAGGTTTACAGCTTATTTATAGCCTCTTGGGCTAATTAAAGATCCTATATTAGAGGATCTGATCCTATCCACTCGATTCTTAAATTAAATAAAGTACATCCACAAATTAGATATCTAAATAAAAGAAAAAATTATATTAAATGAGAAAAAAAATAAAGAAAGAATAATAATAGCCGATCTTATCTACTAGGTGAGACCGGCTGAGGTGGCACCAGCCCCCTATGCGTCGGCTGGCCGGCGCCTGTCATAGTGGATGCCGGTCATAACACATATGGTGTTATTCAAATTCATTGATCTTATTGAGTGTGTTTGAAGAGAAGCACAGGATTATCCAAGATCATATTGTGGTGCAAAAATAGAATTGCATGCCTTAAACTGAAAGTACAATCCCGCATCAACTGCAATTAAAACAGAGGTTAACTTGTGCATACAAAAGCCCTGGTTCTAAAGATTACAAATGTGCAAACTCTACCATCTGAGTTCAGTTTTCCCTCGTAAAACAAGTGGAACTAACATGGAAATGCAGAATAAACCATACAATTCTAAACTGAGGGGACACGCATTACATTTTAGGATGCAAATCACAGGTCACCTCCTTTCACCAGCAGTAGTCCTTGACTTCAATTGCACGGGCGTTGGTGCTGCAACGCCTGGCTTACCATTTGCACTCCTCTTGCCAGGCATGCCCTTCACTTCATCGGACTCGGCAGAGCTTGAACTCTCAGAGGCCTCATCAACCTCCTTCACAACATCAGTCTCTCCATTAAGCTCATGAATCCGACCATTGCTGGAGAAACTCACCTTGTTCACAGCTGGGTGATTCGACACGAACTCAGCACTGCAACCTTCATGGTAGTCGTCATTGTCCAATGCGTCACCTGCAGCTAGCTGTTTGTGCTCTTTCACCAGCACCTTGTCAACGAACTCCAAGATCCGGGTGAGCTCCCGGCCCACCGCACGCTTCCCCTCACGAATCATCGGATCCCCTCCCTGATCCAAAACTCACATCAAAACCCAGCACCAATGGCAAATGGACAGAATTGACTGAGATCATGGTTACGGTCTCGATCACCTGGATCGCGTCGAGCCGGAGCAGCAGACCCATGGCAGCCTGGGAGACTGCTGCGGGGTGGGCGCCACCACGGCGGCCGGACAGGGACCCCCGGAGCGCCGCGGACTTGGACCGAAGCACGGCGAGCTCTTTGAGCTGGCGCAACGTCCGGGAACGCCGCGCCAGGAAGCGGCGGAAGTGCGCCTGGATCGTCCGCGCCGCGCGCTCCCTGGCGGAGGAGAACGGCACCGCGCGCGTGGGTCGCGGTGGAGGCCGCCTGCGCTGCCGCGGCGAGGGCGGGGAATCCTCTTCCTCCTCCTCGTCGTCATTGTCGTCCACCAACTCCTGGCGGGCCACGCGGCGCGGGCGAGGGTTCGTATGGGGCGTCCACCGCGCCGGCGGAGGGGGAGGGAAGCAGCGGGGGAGTGCGGACTCGAGCGTGGCGACGCGGCGCAGGAGCGAGTGGAGCAGGAGGTGGCCGTGGTCGGACGCGCCGGGCTGCGGCTGACGCTGCTGCGGCGGTGGGGGCGGCGGGTGGGCGTAACCCTGGGCTTTGGCCTCCTGCTGCTGGTACTGGTAGTGGTGAGGGTACGGGTAGGGATTTGCCGCGTGATGAGCCGCGGGAGGCGGCTGCTGCTGCGGTTGAGGCGCGGACGCGGCCGCGGGAGCGGGGGCGGAGGAGTCGACCAGGAGGCGGGCGACGATGGCGTTGAGCAGATGGTCAGACGTGGAGGAAATGGGCGGGGCCGGGGCCGGGGTCGGGACCAGCGTGGGATAATAGCACGGGGCCGGCACCGGCGCGGGGTAGTAGCACGGCGCCGGCGCGTACCCACCGCCGCAGTCGCCGGCGCAGCAGCAGCAGGCGGGCAGGGCGGGCTCGTGGTGCGTGCGACGAGGCATTTCCGCGTGATCTGACGGGGGCTTTCCGCGCGAGGCGACCGGATCGGGGCAAGGGAGGGTTACCAGCAGCGCGCTGGGCAGCGGTGGAGTGGGGCGTCACTCACATCGAGAGGGGAGGGAGAGAGCGAGGAAAGGAGATGCGCTTTGGTGGAGCAGAAGCCGCCGAGCCAGCCAAGCCCATGTGCCGCCCGCAGCGGCCTGTCCCAGGCGCGCCCCGCCAGGGTTTGCAAAACCGCGGGTGGACGGTTCAGCGTTTTTCAAATTCAAATTTTTTTAAATTTTAAAAATTTAGTAAATTTTAAAATAAAAAATATGTAACAAAAACTAGATAAAAATGCAACTCTATGGTTGAATCAGTTTTTAAAAATAATTTAATTTTAGCGTCGAAAAAATTCGAGAAAGATTAGATAGAAAATATAAAAGCAAACTTTATTTTCACTCACCTGTTCACATCTAACTCTATCGCCTCTCCTTTTCCGTCCGTGCACTGCGACCGCGCGTCCGCCGCCCCACCGCGTTGTCCGCAGCACGCACGCCGAAAACCGTGACGAAGCAGCGGCTAGCCGCGCACGCGCCAGGCGCTCTGCAAGCCGCCCGATTGGAGCGGTAAGCTGCGCGCCAGAAGCAGCTAGCCGCGCGCCGAGGACGGTTAGCCGGCTCCAGCGGTAAACCGCGCTATTTGCGCTGTAAGCCGTTCGATTAGCACGAAAAGCCGTTCGATCTGGTGGGTTTTCGTGGCAGAAAAGGTGAGATGGTTGTTTTTGTGTTTTTTTTTTCAAATATTGGTCGATTTGTTAGCAAATTTAGAACATAGTTGATCATTTTCAGGTATTGTTGGTTGTAAGATGTCAGATCAGGTCGATTCGGTTTGGGAGCACAGGGACAACGTGTATCTCGGGTTTCGTCGCAAATATTGCAAGTCTGTGAAGAGAGGGGGTGATGCCACACGATTCAAACAACATTTGACGCATCGTGGAAGCAGCGTAGTTGGGTGTCCTCATATTATCACGGACGTGCGGGATTATTTTCGCCGAGAGCTTGATAGTATCGCCGAGCGGAGGAAGGACCGAGCTAAACAGACCCTCAGACAGCACCAGGTTGCAGGTCGGGGAAATGTCAATGAGGAGAACGATGAGGAGATGCAGGCTGCCATGAGGTTATCTAGAGAGGAGAAGGAATTCTGACAGCGTCAGCGTTCGTATGGTGGTTAGTTCGAGAGTGGTGGTGCTGGTGCTGGTTCATCGCAAGGTGCTTCTGGTTCATCGTAAAGAGGTGGTGGGTCTGGATTGTTTGGCATGATGAGTAGGTCCGCATCACAGAGGTCAGGTAATGAACGGATTCAAACTAAGATCGATACAGGTCCATGGAATACGAAGAGCAAGCTAGCAAAGTCAGCCATTGGACGCGCATGGTCGAAATTTTTTCATACATAAGTCATCTCTGGTAGAAAATTCGATAGTCCATATTTTGTTAGTGCTATAAAGGAGACACGGAGATGGGGTATGAGACCTTCATTTTATTGTATTACATGTTTCTTATATGTTATCATATTTATGTCGTGTGTCATGATGTTTGCAGGTGAGAGCGTGCCTAGTCCAACTGAAAGGGAAATAGATGGCACGTATCTTAATGCTAACGAATAAGACATCAAGAAAAAATTCGATAAATTCAAGATGGAGTTTTCGATGCACGGTGTCACGATTTTGTGTGACTCTTGTACCGGCTCTACAGAGATGACCTTGATAAACTTCATGATCTACTGTAATGCTGTCATGTTTTTTCACAACTCATGTGATGTTACTGGGCACAGCCAATCTGCGGACTTCATATTCAAGGCACAAGATATATGTTTATTCTATGGCACTATTTGTTTTATTTGTACCTATGATATTTTGAACAATGAAACGTTTTTGTGCAGAAAATAAATAAGGTATGCATTGATATAGGTGCAGACAATATTGTGCAGTTTATTACAGACAATGGGATCTGATACATTCTTAAATAGTAGATTTGCCAATACTGAGAAGAGAAGACATGTTCACTCCTGCCTAACAAGCATGTTATGAAGGGATTCAATGAAAGATGTGGTATATGCAGTGCAACCTTTATATGCGTTTCTTCAGTTTGCTGATCAAGACAAGAGCCCTACCTTGAGTGAAATACTTTTCAGATATCATTTTTATAAAAATGAGTATGAAGCCCTTTATAGGAATGATGAGCGAGAGATGTAGAGGTACATAGACATTATAAATTGTAGGATGGTGGACATTTGTAATGATACCTTTGTCAATGCAAGTAATACGTACTTACAAAAAATATTATTGTATTTTTCGTTTATAGGGCAACGATATCTAACTATTGTTATATGTGCAGCTGGATCTTTGAACCCAAGAAGTCACTATTCTTACGGGATGGGTCGAAATATGATGAACGATATTCGAGAGGCATTTACACGCATAGCATCAACCAACTTGTGTGTGCAGGACCTGCAGGAGGCGGAAATTTTTTTAAAAAAAACATGGTTCATTCGTCACTGAGTTAGGCAACAGGATGGCAGTTGATAAGAATACTTCTCCTGCAGCTTGGTGGAACATGTTTGGAGGTGACACACCTCATCTCCAGCAGCTTGCATCATCCAGTGGTTGTGAGCGCTACTAGAGTACATTTGTATTGATCCACACGAAGGTGCGTAACAGATTACCTCATGAGAAATTGCATAAATTAGTGTATGTTAATTACAACTTTCGGATCTGTATGCGTGATGCTTCATGGACATATAAAGCCACCAGAAGCCGACCCATTTGATCGTATCATAGAGCTGTCATTGTATGATTATTCAAATCCTATTCGAGAATGGATGGAACATGGGAGATCCAATTCTGACCCTGTTCTTGATGAAGAAGGCATCGAGACTGACAGTTCTGTACCCAGACGTCTTGTTACAGATGATAACGCTGGTAGACAGTTGTTGCGCTTGTCTCGTGCTGCAACAATATTTGAATGGGCGGATCAAAATGTGAGTGATACTCACATAGGTAAGAGTAAGGTTCAAAGTGTAAGACAGAAAAAAGTGGTAAAAAGATGAGGTTAAGAAGCAAAGGGAAAGGTAAGAATGTAGACAGTGACGACTTCACAGATTCTAGAGACGCCAGACGAAGCCCACTCTACCAGGAATCAAATGATAGCAGCTCCCGGACTATATCGAGAGACCCACCAGGCAGTATGATTCCTGACTCACAGACACCGGTCGCAACTCATCATTTCACAGGTAACAATTTTTTCGCATCATACGATCAATTTTGACTCATTTATCTTACACTTCACTTCTTTTACAGGTGAGACAGACTATACCCATGCTACACAGTATGAGGACCATGGTGCTCCACAGTCACTAAAGACATCGATGGGGGAGGCAGCAATACTACGGCACGTACTATTCCGCGCCAGACAGTGATTCATCATACAGCTAAGGTAATGAGTACTATAATTATCCGTACGGTGATCATACCACAGAACTTCCCACCACATGGGTCTACCAATGGCAAAATCAAGAGTTTTATAACATGTTGTACTCACAATGGGAGACAACTATTGCTTGGACGGGATAATTCATGAATGAATTCAAAGCGGAGTTGTTAGCTACTAGAGGAATTCAACTCTTCTCAAGTGAAGAGTGCGACAATGCATATTTTGATTGAAATACGATCCGAAAGTAAAATGTGCATTAAAAACTATGTATGGACTTTGGACTTGTTATGGATGAACAACATGTATGTATGGATTTATTGTGTTCGGAACTTTGAATTTGTTATAAATGAATAACTGTTTTTTATTTGTGGATGAAGTATGTTGTGAATGTTGATATTAAAAGAAATTAGAATAGGTCATGCCCAATTTTACAGCACTTTTTCATCTAATTTCTTATTTTTCACTAATTTATCGGTTTTCAGATAAATGAAACAGTTTTTCGCAAAAATCACGCGGTTTTCAGCAAAAACCGCTCGGTTTTCGCGGTCACCGGTTTTCAGCAAAACCGAGCAGCTTACTGCTGAAACCGTGCGGTTTAACGCTAAAACCGCGTGGTTTACCGTATTCGAACCATCCAAACCGTCTCAAAATTTAAAGATTGAAATTTGAACGAAAAACCGAACGGTTTTAATGTTTTTTTACGGTTTTCGTCAAACCGCTCCCGAGCGGTTTCCACGGTTCGAATGGTAAGTTAAACCCTGGCCACGCCACGACTCGACTTGGGCTCGTGCGTCATATTTTTTTTGTCCGTGACAGGTGGGTCCTTGCATGTGATTTATCCGGGGCTCGACTTCAGATTCGGAACCCATGGGCCGTGGCTGCGGATATTTTAGGGTCTGTTTGAATCCTACGGATTCTTAGAATGCGGATAAAAAAAATCTCACATGTATCTAAACAGATGAGTTTTTAAGAGATTATAAAATTTTATAGAATTCTATAAATTTAAATATTATTTAAAATTTTATATTACAATGCATACCAATCTATCTAAAATGATAAAATCTTATAATCTAAATGATTATGATTTTGAATTTATAGAATCCAATTTTTTTATTTAAATATTATTTAAAATTTTATATCACAATGCATACCAATCTATCTAAAATGATAAAATCTTGTAATCTAAATGATTAAGATTTTGAATTTATAGAATCCAAATTTTAGAATATAAAAATTTAGATAAAATCCTTCGATCCAAACGGTTGAGATTTTGAATTCTCAGAATCCGGATTCTATAATCCAAGAATCCAGAATAGGATTTAATAATCTTTCAAAAACACATCCATTTGAATACTTGTTAGATTTTTTTATTTGGATTCTAAGAATCCTTTAGGATTCTGATAGGAGTTGAGGTGCCTGATCTTTCGGTGAGGTGATAACTATCAATTTGGTGAGTCGACCCTCACAATCCGACTACAAACGAATAGGTTGTGTGCGCCTTAGCAATCGCAGAACCAACTCCGAATGCTTATTAACCTCGCCGGCACAGCAAAATTAACCTGATCACGAAGATCAATTCCTGCAAGCAATCGAAGAGCAAGCAAGAATAAGATGTGGCAAACCAAAATCTCTCAAAAGTGAGGTTCTTAAAAGCTGTCTAACAGGTGGTCGTTGGACACAACAGAAGATCAAAAATTTTGCATATGAGCTAAACTATAATAAAAGAAAACTCAAGTGTTTCTAGTGGCGGCTGGGACCTTTAAATAGGGTAGAGGACGACCAGAGGGTGTTGGGGGTCATCCTCAAACCCTAAGACGCGCCCCTAATGGGCTCAACTTAATACACGGGTCAACGGCCTAAGTTGGGGTGACGCAGCACCTTCTATATAAAAATGACGATTGGCATTGACTCTGACATTGTATAAAGGTGGGGCTGGATCCATTCGAAAGTAGACTTTATGAGCTTTCCAGAATGTACTTTAACACCCAAATTCGATTCCATATAAAGACGTGGCTTCCGTTGCAAGTTTATACTTTTCTGTAGTCCAAATTCACCGTGTGTGAATCTTTCCATTGAAGTCTTTATCAAAAAGTATAATGTCTACATCATCCTCTCCTACTTGAATTAGAGTCGTCCTTGACTCAAGTTCAGATTACAAAAACCACCACTCGAACATATCGTCTTGAAATCATGAAAGGTGGAGGCCACGAGGTATGTATGTGATCTCAACAGGCTCTCCCACTTGATCTGGAGTCGTCCTCGACTCAAGCACAGATTCAAAACCAGCCATACCACCGTGCTCTCTAAAAATCTCGAAAAGTGGAGGCCACGGGGGTATATATGTGATCTCATCATCTTCCTTCGCTTCATTTGGAGTCGTCCTCGACTCAAGTTCAGATTGGAGAACCGCTACTCCAGTGTGCCCTCTAAAAATCATGAAAGGTGACGGCCATGAAGGTATTTTGATGCAGTCAAGCGGCGCAGCAAGGACATATAAGATCTCATCATTCTCTCCTTCTTTGCTATTTTTTATAACAAACTGTCCTCGGCTTGATCTAGTGGTTAACAAAATTTCTTATTGTCATATTGGAACAAGTGATGAGCACGTAGGTAGGCCACAACAACTTCTCCTGTTTCATTAGCTGCTATAGATCACAAAAGCAGAAATACGTTGCAAGGCATTGTTAGTGTTAGTGCATGCTATTGTTTGATCCTGTTGTTGCATTTCAAAAGGATATTTCAGATTAGTACGTATGACTATTTTACATACTAAGAAATCTCCAATATCATCATATTTGCCAATAGCATAAAAAACACAATAGCAAAAACATTGCAAACTGCGATTTTGAAATGTTCTCTTCTCTAAATAATTCAAATTACAAAGAACATCAAATTCAATATAACCTAAAGAAGTTGATGAAGATATGAGCTTCAACTTTTCCTCACTCAAATCAGTGCAATAAAATGGCCTATTCTCCACATGTGTACTCAAGAATAACATTTTGAACACCATACACTAGTTGCGTTTTTGGGATGAACGAAACTTCTTCACACAACTTGATACAATCATAGGACAAATGTACATTACGAAACAAAACATAAGTCATGAGAGGCTCAAATAAGCATTGCAGAACACTAGTATGAACATTGAACAATTGCAGTTTAAAACAAGTAGCATGAGAGGATCGAGATGTGGTGAGGGACTTACAATGTGTTTTATTTTTCTCACTCTCTTAGAATATAGGAGGCGTCACACAAGCATCATTATCCATTATTTCAGAAACTAGCACAATGTCGTCTTATTCTCGCTCTCCTGCATGATGTTAAGCATAGGACAAAAAACAGAAGAGTGCTCTCTATATAGTTGTGTTGTATTAGTAAAAGATAAAGTATCACACAACTCTTCTTTATCATATTTCTCTTGTGACAAAGGCACATCAGCAATACATTTCACAATTTTATGATGGTTGTTATTCATGCTTGTATCTTTAGACGATAAAAATTGATTTTCAGCAATACAAGCAAGCAAATACAGGTGCGAGATTGAGTAGTAAGTTTTAGAGATGAGCAAAATTTGGATTTCAGATTTGAAACCATTCATAAACCTACTCAGTTTATCTTTTCAAGACTCATCTAAGCCGTCAAATATGACACAGACCTTGAAGTCATCAAAATATTCTTTAACTGTCATACTATCTTGTTTCAAGTTGTCTAATTTGACAAGCAAATATTTAGCATAATATACAGGAATAAAAACATCTCTAAAATAATATTTGAGGTATTTACAAGATTTTGGAACTTTATTGTGCCTACAAATATATTTCCATTCAAGCAATGCACTTTCAGTTAAAACACTTGAGACAATGTAAATCTTTTTTTTTTCGAACAAGTCTTGTGCATCAAATTATTTATCTACATTCAGTTCCTAATCAATATATGCATGAGGATCAAATTTTCCAGCAAAAGAAGGTATCGACGAACTGATGACTTGCAAAATATCATCCTTTACCTCGTGTTGAAGCATTTGCACATATTGATGGGGATGTAAACCACCAGCTCTATTTTTCTTTATTGTGCCTTTCATGGTTAGCAAACAACAAAAACAAATTGACAACGGGCTAGGTTGTGTCTAACTCGGTTTCTCTCAAGCCTGCTCAACCAAGTTCTTACATGTTCTTACCAAACCAGCTGAGGTTATTTGCAACCAACGATGTCAACCAGCGAAGATTGGTGGAGCGATTACCAGGGACATAAAACCTGTTTGCTGTAGTAATCTGTGGAGCTTGGACAGTTTTAATTTGTAGCAAGGGTTAGCACGATCAATTTAGCAAATACAATGTTAAATAAGTGCTCAAAATATCAGTACAAGTTGCTGCAACAAAGTTGAAACGTAGCAAATGGTGCACTAAGAAAAATGTGACTTGATGCAAGCAACGGAAATATTCTCACACCAAGTACTAGGAGAGATGCCAGTTGACTACACAAGGCAGGGTACCAGTTCTTACCCTAAGTAGTATGTAACAACTAATCTCAAACGATGAATGGATGTTTTTTATTTTTTAGATAGCAGACGTCAGAGCTCTTTTGTGATTACAACACGCTCAGATGAAATTTTATGATAAGTGTGGATCCGTTGAAAAGATAACGCGAAGATCTTTTCAGATTGTGCCAAAACGTTACAAACAAACAATGGATCACGAAGATATGGTTGTTTCCTTCTGCAATAAATTTGATAACCGAATCTGTTATTTCCAACAAATTCAGATCTAGATTGATTTCATGGATTGCACCCTGATTATAGAGAATTGTTTCCTGATTTTTATTGATTGCTTCCTAATTTATTTTTAATTATTTCTTTCTTTTCCAGATTGCAATCAGATTTTTGCCAAAGAAAAAGATTGCGTTTCGAATATAAAAAGTTGAATGAGATTATTATGAAAAGTAAATATATAGTTGAAATAGCAACTCTGACTGACGCAATGCAGCACGAACTCAACAATGCAAAATACTAAAAAGAAGATGCAAAAATCAAAAAGTCGAGAACAGCAGGAACGAATCAAATATTTTTTTCTTGGCTTTTATGTGAATAGTAGAAATATGAATGAAACTACAAATGAGGGGATAACTGTCACCGATCAACCTGAGAAGCTGATACTGCTTGATAAGAGTTGAGGTGCCCGATCTTTCGTGAGGTGTGAGGTGATAACTATCGATTTGATGAAGTCGACCCTCACGATTCGACTACAAACAAATAAATTATGTGCGTTTTAGCAATCGCAAGACCAACTCCGAATGGTTATTGAGCTCACCGACACAGCAAAATCAACCTGATCATGAAGTTTAATTTATACAAGCAATCGAAGAACAAGATGTGACAAACTAAAATCTCTCGAAGATAAAGTTCTCAAAAGCTATCTAACAAATGATCGTTGAACACAACTAAAGATAAGAAAAATTGCATAATAGCTAAATTATAACAAAGAAAATCCAAATGTTTCTGATGACGACTGAGATATTTAAATAGAGTAAAAAACAACCAGAGGTGCTGAAATTGTCCTCAAACTCTAAAACACGTCACTAATGAGCTCAACTTGATACACAAACCAACAGTTTAAATTAAAGTGACGCAATACTTTCTATATAAAAATGGCAATTGACACTAACTTCGACATAGTATAAAGGTGAGACTGCATCCATTCAAAAATAAACTTTATGAGCTTTTCAAAATGTATTTAAACATCAAAATTAAATTTCATAAAAAATCATAACTTTCGTTGCAGGTTTATACAAATTTATACTTTTCTGCAGTCCAAATTCACGCGAATCTTTTCATTAAAATCCTCGTCAGAATCCACATCAGATTCAAACAGCGCCTTAGCTCGGGAGCCGGGTTGCTGTCCGTGGATTTTGGCCTTATTTGGAACTGGTGCTCTGTTCGCCGGATTCTGATGAATTTCTGTCGATTGCTTCAAAGTTTCAGCATTCTAAACAGATCACAAACAATATCCGCACCCCTACCACTACCACTGTCATGTTCTGGCATGGAAATCCATATCGATCTGGCCTCGAGTGCAGCAGGAAAGGTTTCCCAAGAAGAGTATTGCTATACTATCTAGCATCTCCTGTAATGCTTTCGGCGGCTGTTACCTGCTGCTTTGAAAGAAACTGCAGCGTACCAAAAGGCTAGAAGAGAAACACATGGTTAATCAAACCTACCATGCAATTCCATTCGCGGACACATATCCTAGCGTCAAAAGAAGCTATATACAAGTCAGCACACAGCAACAGAGCAAAGCATTTGTCACGAAGACACGCCATCATTAACTCATGATGATTTAAATTGCAGGTGGGGCAAGTGCCTTCAAATTACCTGCATGATGGAAGCGAATTATGCATCGCTCGCACATGTTGAGCGCAGCAGCAAGCAAAACTTCGCTAGTACGATGAGCTATAAAACTTAAGCTATGCCAACTGTAACATTACTAAGCATGCTATCGGTTAGTCGCCATCATTCCTCCTTGCTTAAAAAGCTCTCCGGTAAAGAAAACTCTTCCCCTTGACTGAAGTTGTCATTCTCATCGTCCTCTGGTTTCTGCATTTGTTTCGAGAAACAAATCAAACCATAACTGTAGATATGGATCCAATGTTACTGTACACATGTGCATAAACTGGAATCCAGGTGTTTCAAACAAAAAACAGAGACAAAAGGAACACAATGAAGTACTTAAGATATGGAGTTTAACAAATCACCAGCATTTCTAAGTTGAAGAAGCGGTCCAATAGTTGTAAGACTTCATCAGCAGAGAAATTTTTGTGAAAGCTGCAAAAATTCACAGATGGTCAAATCAGAACCCGTAAACTTAATCGCAGCTGTGATTTATCAATTAACAGACAGATACCTTTTACTTAAGTATTCCATGAGGCCATAGAGAACAAAGTGACGATGAATGCCTACAAATATGTACACCAGATTTATAATACAATCAATAAAGATGAATTTCTTTAGAAGTTTGCTTTAGATGGTGGAAACAGGGTTCACAAAACTCTTGCCAGGATTACCAAATCCCAGAAGAGGCAGGAACAGTTTGTTCTCAATACTTATCACATTACCCATTTATCTATTTTTAATATGTTTAATTATGTGTTTTTCTTTGCACATTATGTATAAGCATTGCCACCTTCGTGTCACTAGAAATGCAATATAACTTATCAAATACTTACATCGAGAAGATTACATCTGACATCAAAATTTAAGTTCTATTGCAAAGCACTCGATCAGCGCAACTGGAATATAGTATGCAATCGAATGCCATGAGAGTTGTACTCCATCATAGAGGTTAGAGTGTCGTTACTTGATTTACATTATGAAAGAAAGTATAAATGATTCCCTCAAAGATTTACTCAAAATCATTTTATGAAAGTGAGATTTCAGATTATTCTAAGCAAAAGCCATAAAATGAGAAACTTCTGGGTTTCCTAAAGTATACATTCACAATAGCAGCTATGACTAGAACATGAAAATTTCATTAATTAAGAACTCTAGTATTTGTTTTCCTTTGTCTTTTTTTTATTAATTCCTAAAGATGGAGTCCAGTAGGCCCCCTCAGTTAGCAAGTTTGAGAACTCCAAAAATTGTGAATCAGATTAGTGTGGAGAGTTTTTTATTACCTACTCCCTCCGTTTTTTAATTGATGTCGCCGTTGACTTTTAAATTCAACTTTGACCATTCGTTTTATTTAAAAAATTTGATGAATTTTATATAATTTGATTTATCATTAAAGTTATTTGAATCACAACTTAAAATTTTACACATTCGAGCAAATTTTTTGAATAAGACGAATGGTCAAAGTTGAATTTAAAAGTCAAAGGCGACATCAATTTAAAAACGGAGAGAGTATTCGACAGTGAGGGTGAACATGTTATTTCATTATAAGCAAAGTTATATGTTGGATCGGAGCATTCAAAACCAACAATTTTCATTTGCAGGAATTAATGTGAACTCATGTAGCTCAATCGTTGTTTTCCATTTTTTTCCTGATTCTGACCCAGTGTCAGGTCTCACAAAAACAGACAAATATTTATGCCCCCAGCCATTATTATTAAAAATATAGTTATACTCATATAGTATGACAAAAGCTCAATCACGCTCACCATTAATATAGGTGTCATTATTCGAAGCTTAGCCAAGCTACTACTCCATTCTGAAATTGCTGTCCCCGGCTAGTTCAAATTCGAACTATCCAACGATAAAAATTTCAAAACGGAGGGAATATCTATCTAGAACAGTAAAGCTGTTCTCTATGTTGTGTCAACAAACAAAGGACAGAATATAAGACCCTAACAACACGGGCATCCAACGAGATGGGTATGGGGAAACCTTTCAGTTTGGACGGAGGGTAGAACTCGAGAGCCTGAAGCAGCTTCAGCTCCAGCTCCACCTGCGATTGCTCCTGACATTAGGAAATGAGTCAGTCGCCATGAACACACGCCCTTCTGCAAGGGGTAAAAAACGTGGAAGGCACGCGGGGAGTTTGCGGTAGAGGAGAAGACCTTGGGAAGAGACGACGCGGAGGACGGCGGCGCCTGCGCCGGCGAGTCAGGCGCGGACTCGACCTTTTCCATGCGGCTTCCGTCGAACCGTTCCCTGGAGTTTTGGATGGTGAAGTTCGAGGGCACAAATCGATACGCAGCTGGGTGGATCCCTTCTCAACGACTATGGTAGACCGGTAGAGCAGCGGGAGCAGCGGCGGCGGAGGAGGATGGGAGGAGGTGATTGGACGATCCGGACTCGGCGAGGGGGACCTACTCGAGGCCGGCCGGCGGCGTCGCGTTCGTGAGCTGTGGGTGTGGCCGGGTGCGGTCTGCGGCGGAGAGTGAGAGGCCTGTTGGGTAAGGCTGGAGAGTGGAGATGCTGTGAATTGGGCTGCTTTCTGAAGAGAAAGTATGGGCTCTATTTTTTTTCATTTTTCAGCCCGTGTATGAGTCTATATATGGGACAATGCCTCGGCCCTCTATCATGGGCTTGAAATCAGCCACTAATAAAGGCCGATGCGCTGATCGGGCGGAATCTCCTCGACATTCCGGACCCTAAAAATAGATTCTTGGAGGGCTACCCTGCTGTTCAAGCATTTGCCAAGTGCCGACATGAACCTTTGCGGCGACAATCACCCCATCTTATCTGACTAAAAAAAAGTATAAACAACAAAGAAAGGAAAAGGAAAAATTTACCACCCCCCCAAGTCCTACTTTACTGCAAGGGAGGCAAGTTATCCCCACATAAAAAAAATCAAAGATACGAAAAGCGGAGCACATCCAAATATTCTTTTCCCGAAAAAGCAGAGACCCCGCCCTGATCCGAACGTTACACCCCGGCCGCGCGCGCAATGCCCGTTCTGCCCCTTCCCACCGCCGCCTCGATGCATGCGACCGAAAAAAGCCAGCCCCGGAACACTGCGTCCGCATTGGCTCCCATGCCGTGCCCCGCCAAAGCGGGACAGCGCAGCCCAGCGCGCCGCGCAGCGCGCACGCCGCCCCCCTTTCTTTCGCTTTGTTGGCCGCAGGACGACGAGCCGATGACGCCGCGCTGGCTCTTGTGGCTTTCGCACGCAGCGAGAGAGAGAAATCGAGCCGTTGGCGTGCGGACCCGGCGGCGCCTCGCCCCAAAGCGGGGCGTCAGTGCGTCACTGTGCCCACGGGCCGTCACGGCTGATGAGGTGTGGTGTTCGTGGGCGAAAAAAGAAAAAAAAATCGGGCGCCGACTCATCGGGCCGTGGTCTCGGTCGGTGCCCATACCGTCGATAAAAGGAGGGCCGGGCTCGGAGGGCTCGACGACACTGCCACACCACTCCCCGCACCGAGCGAGCTTGTCCTGTCCCGCGCTAGAGAAGAACCCGCTAGATAGAGCTCGAGCCTCGTCTTCCGTCTGGTGCTGCGGCCATGGCGGTTCCGCTGCTGCTCCTGCTGTTGCTGGCCATGTTCACAAGCTCAGGTGAGCAGCCCGGATCTGCCGCTAGCTCTGCTCCGTGCTCGGAGTTCCGTGTGTCGCTACGCTCTTTTCCCCCGTTTTGGGCTCTATCTCCGGTCTGTGATAACTGTATTGCTGCTTGTGCTTCAAATCTTGTTGGTCTTTGGGGCTCCGGCCAGGGTGGTCCGGAGATATCCCACGAATCATGGAAACTTGCCCCGTTATCGAAGATTTTACTTCCAAAAAACTGTGCGTTCCCCGCATCTCTCCGGTCGATTCGAGAGCTAACCGTTCCTTGTTTCTGTTGAACGCTTGGGTGGCAGAGGGCGCGTTCTGCGTGTGCAAGCCGGGCGTGCCGGACGCGATGATGCAGAAGGCCATCGACTACGCGTGCGCCAAGGGCGCGGACTGCACGCAGACGATGCAGAACGGGCCGTGCTACAGCACGCAGAAGGCGGTGGTGTGCTCCTACATCGTCAACAGCTACTACCAGAAGAACGGGCCCATGGGCGGCACCTGCGACTTCGGCGGTGTCGCCACGCTCACCACCACCGACCCCAGCTCCGGCAACTGCAGGTTCGCCTCCGGATCGAGGTAAGCCAAACCTCTCTGCTTCTGTACTTGTTTAAGCATTTTGTTCTGAGGTTCTGGAGATTAAATATTGGTTGATTGCTGCTTGGAGTTAGAGTAGTTGGGATCTCATCTTGTAACTCGAGTATCTTAAGCATGTGTCAGCAGTATATTTGGGTAGTCCTCGACCGTTGTCTGCTTATTTCAGTGGTATTGCGCATGTCATAGGGCAGTCAAAGCAGTAAATACGAATGTCACCAAAACGTGTATTGCTTAGAGTCGTGTCAAATCTGAAATACAAAAAAAAAAAGAGAACAGCGTGTGAAATCCTGTCTCTTTCAACCTGCATGGAAAGCGAAATGTGTGCAACAGTGGAAGAGATGTGATATTTCGGTGCCTTAATGGTTGTAGCTCCATTTACTAAAGTTTCTCATCTGCTTTTGGCGCGTCTTTCGTCAGCAGTCCACTAGATATCGCTGGAGTCAGCTAATCCCATCGGTGGCATAGGATTCCTGCCTCCATGTGAAACGAAAGCATTGGACCTTCTAGTCCGAGCTCATTAAAGTCGTGTCTTTCCCTAAGAAAGCAGCGGCCGCGACCCCTCCCGGCCGGCCACCTTGCTCACCCGAAGTACAGTGAACCTGCTTTGTCAAATGCGTCGTCGTGTCAATGGATCCCCACCTCTGCCTTATTCATTGGTTAACAAAAGCGCTTTCTCCGAGCGTAAAGCATTTTCCCCATATATTTTACTTGGATACGGTGCAAGATTCTAAGCTTTCTTGTACTGTAACTAAAGTGTCTTGCTTTGGATTCCTTTGCTTGCAGCGGCGGCGGCGGCGGCATGGGCGGTGGTGGCGCCGGTACCGGCGGCGGAA